>JAAQRH010000571.1:0-11691 GCA_013186785.1 Fusarium pseudonygamai | reverse complement strand
CTAATATACACCGTGATCAGAGTGGGATAACTGTTCGTCTCCTCAACCCCGTGCAACTTTCACCAGACATGCTCTCTAAAACTTATGAATCTTTCCCTTCTCAATCCCCAACTCCCCCAAGACACCACCTCCCCTCTTCCCAACAAGCGCCTCCTCCATCCCCGGCGGCCCACAAACAAAAACCTTGTCCGTCCCTTTCGGCACAACCTTCTCCAAAAACTCCCTATCAACCCTCCCCTTCCTCATCCCCGACCCCTCGCTCGGTCTACTAACCGTGTACTTGACACTAAACCTCTCCGGAAACTTTTTCTCAAATGCATCAAGCTCCTTCTTCAGCAGAACATCCTCTTCTGTGTTTGCGCCAAACACAAGAGTCATGCGAGTTTTGTCTTCGGGGTTGCGGAGGATTCCTTGGGCGAGTTGGTAGATGGGTGTTATGCCGCAGCCGCCGGCGATGAGGGTTATGTGCGAGAAGGCGTTGGGCTTCCATTTGTAGCCGGGGAGGGTGGTGAGGATGAAGAGGGTGTCGCCTGGTTTGAGGGAGTGGAGATAGCCGCTTCCTTTGCCGTTGGGATATTTCTTGACCATGAGTTCTACATAGCCTGGTTCGTCTACCGAAGTTAGTAATCCCTTTGAGCCTATAGATAGGCGACTTACCAGAGGGTGAGATGGGAGAATACGGCCTCGGCGTAGGAAGCCAAGACCCTTCAGGCCATGTAAACGTCAAGAGTGCAGCTATACTAGTCAGTAACTATCCAGACACCATGCTCAGTAAACTCACAAGTAAGTGGGAGTCCAGAAACAGCAGTCTCTTGAGGCAGCTTGAACCGCAACCTCTTGGTATCATGCGTCTCATCCTCCGAACTATGCAACGGCAGCTTAACCGACGCAAAGCCCCCCTTGAAAATCTTTTGCGCTTCACGAGATTCCGCTGAAGCTGTTCCAAACATCATTTTCGATCCGATCGCAACGCCAATTGCTCCAACCGTGAGTCCTGCGATGAGCGGTGCAGGGCGAGTTCGAAGGGGTAAACGAAGTGCCATTTTGTCGAAACTCGGCTCTCAAATTAATTGAACAAAATAGTCAATTGGTCAAGAAACGAATAGAAGAATTGATTGGCTTGTATTTACGAAATTCTGTTTGTGTTTTCGTGACGTGTTTTGCCCTTTTATACTCATTTGTTTCGCCGGTCTCACGGTCTTCTATACGGACATTCGTACATGTCCGGCGCGCGGTGGCGTGAGACGGTCCCGAACTCTATGAGACGGCGCCGAAGAAGATGCACCGGCTCCGGAATCTTTCAACGGTTTCTACCGTGAACACGCATTTCAGAAACCATCCGCAGCAGCTTTACAAGGTATCGTAATCCTATGTCGATCATCGGGGTTCCAACCTCCGACTCCCGTTCTTGTACAAAAACATTATCCTTGTTCGATGCTCTATATTACACATAATACATACATAATACAATCAGACCAGGTGTAACTTTTCATCCATGTCCTTCGCTACGTTTATCGACTTGTCCAAAACATCCTTCTCCCCTATCGTCAAAGCACTCGCTTTCGTGCCGACCATGCAACTCATCGCTTTCTTGCTTCCGCCTTTATGCCACGTCTGATCAATCATCCAATGCGTCGGGACTTCGAATTCTGTCTGGTTGACGGCTTTGTTCTTAAGTAGACCGCCGTTGTACCATAGGAGCTTCTCGTTCTGGTCGACGTGTGCGATGACGAAGCTGCAGACGCGGACTTCTTCGTCTTTCTTCTTGTCTGCGTCGGATTCGGCTTTCTTGGGACCTAGCCAGCCGACGATACCGCCGTAGTGATGGGAGAAGGCGTATTTGGATCCTGTGGCTTCGAAACCGATCCACCAGCTCTCTTTGTCGCCGTATGTGATCTTGTAGGTAACTTCGTTTCGCACCCGCTCTGAGTTCTGCCAGCCGATATGGAGGAGACCGAGCAGAACGTCGAGTCTCGACTTGTCAACGACGACAATACCGGAATCACCCTCTTCAGAGTATCGTTCCGTCCAGACAAGCGACTTTTCTGTCTCTGGGCTGGGGTGCTTGATCTGATCATGCCACCAATCCTGACGATCCGCAAACCCATTCTTCCACAGCAATCGATCATGGAATAGCAGTACACCCGTCTCTTTAAATCGATCTTGACGAAGAAGATGTCGCGGGTCTTGAAAGAACACAGCATCTGCATCGAGAAGAATGACCTTCTCAAAACGACTCGCCAACGCAGCGAACGGTTTTATCGCCCAGCCTCCATCAGCAAGCTTCAATGTACTGTCGTCGAAAACACTAAGAACATCGAGCATTTCAATCTTGACTCCATCAGCAGCTTCCTGTATCTTTTTCCGTCCAGCAGCGGATAAATCCTCATCTCCTGCATATACAACTTGAATGGGGAGGGTGGTCTTGTGGACGCGCGTCAATGCTGCGATGAGATGACATGCGAATCGGAGCGTTTTTTCGCCCGTGGGGATGACGATTCCAGCTGGTGCTTTATCGGCCTTCACACTTTTGCTCTTGTATGAAAGACCAAGACGATTGTAGATATCGACCAGAGGCGGCGAGACACCCTGTTTTGAATTGAGCCATGGAAACTGCTTTTCCACAATTTGTCCAACGAGTTCCGCTGTCTCGTGAGTATCATCTCGCCCTTCCAATTCCTCAATCCAAGATCGCAACACTTCCGTCCGTTGTCCAAGTTCTCCAAAAATCGCCTTCGGTTCGTCTTTTAACGGATAATCAAGAAAATATCGTGCGCCAAGATTTATTGCTTCAACACCGCGCAATTTCGAATTCGCTTTCGTAGTGCTCTGAAAGTTATTACTGGGTGTGTAGAAAGAAACATCGCGATAGTGATAAAGAACGCCGATGAAGAGCCATATCGACGCAATAGCAGCAGTGATCTGTATTGACTTTGCGCTCAGACGCAACGACGGCATAGTAAGCATTGTGAAGGAGACATGACAGCGAAAAGAAAAGAAAAGATACGAGGAAAACTGGCTTGTTTAATGTTTCCACGTCACCTTGAATCAACATTCTCTAGCGCTTATTGATCCAAGGGAAGGGATCCGAGACATGGATTTCTGCTACATGGACCCATCTTGGAAGCCGTAAAAGCCGCTAGTTCAAGGCACTGATGGGCAAAAATAGCTGATGGATGCGCGGCAGAGGCTTGAACTTGGGCTTTAGTTGGCGCCGCCCACGTTCCGAGCATGCGTAAGTCTTGGCTGCGACGCGTGTGCGTTCCTGCGTGCGTTTAGATAGCGGTTAGATTAGAGAGGCATCGGCAATTGAATGTGGTATCAGTGTCATGATGTTTCATGACGACAGGTCAGGCATAGTAAAGGCATTCACTTGTCTTGTCAGTCGACTGGTCATAAGTATGTCGTCAGTTAATGGGTGATCTTCATCTAAGCCATCTCGTATTTGGGGCACCGCAATCCTTCAGGATCAACTCCATTCCTGAAGTGACTAAAACCCAATGCAAGGTCTATTTCGTCGCAATTGACGCGGCAGGCAATACAATCAACTGTATTGTATTTACCTGCGTCATTGAGGCACTTCAACAATGAAATGCAGTGCCTGGATGTGATGTGATGTTTACAGTGGAGAGCGGGGATATTTGTCGCAGTCGCGCACATACACCATGTTAAGGTGAATGTCGTCCTTCTATGACAAGGTAATCCATAGGGCTGAATGTTTGATGAAATCCGCTCTTTTTCGCTTAATACAGAAGATCGTGACGTGTATGGTCCTTGAATAACGCCCAGAATTTGAGCCTCAAATCGTCTCCTCAGCCAAGCCTGGGCACAAACAACCCCGCCCCCGCCATCCTCATCTGAAGCTCACTTCGCTTCATCATAACATCTCATCAACAACCTCACCCATCATATAGACTCACTCTCAGCACTACCGAACCTACAAGATATGTCTAAAGATCTCGACAAGTCCCTGCTCGATCGTCTAAATGCCCTGAGAGGCAACAGCGCAGGTCAAGACAAGCCAGTATCTACAGAGTACATCATCCACTGCTTCAGTCAGATCTATCAGCTAATATCGCCTTAGGATCAAGGTTGATCTCATTGAGCGCAAGAAGGCACCTACGCGAGATGATGCATTAGCAGCTCGTCTCAAGTCCCTACGAGACCGTGGCGATGGACCTTCACCGTCACCAGCAACAGCACCAAAGACAACCCAACCACCATCAGAGCCAACACCTCAGCTAGAAAGGACGCCAAGGAAGGAATCTCCCAAACTCATAGATGAAGAAGACGATTCAATCTTCCAAACAGACGACCAAACTCTGGAAGAGCTACTTGGCGATGTACAACCAGAGGAAGGCTTTAATACAGAACCAGACGACGCACAGGTCAAAGCACTTCTAGAGCAACTCGCAGACTCAATACCAAAGGACACAGAAGACGAAAAGGATAAAAAGAATGATGACTCGGATGATTCTGATGGAGAGGCTATGAACAAAGATGTCGATGAAGTCATCGCCCGCTTCCGCGACGAAGCAGAAGTCGAAGCAGCCCTCGCAAAGACCAAAACCCCCGATCCAGAATCTGAGTCTGAACCAGAACAAACTACCTCCAAAACAGAAGATATCGCTCTCCCAGATGTCCCGTCAGACCTCACCGATATCCCTTCTTCAAAGCGTGCTGGGAGCGCAGACATAGATGACATAACCGCCCGTCTCGCTGCTCTACGCGCACCATCTCCCGATCAAGATTCCCTCGCCCTTCCATCCGTACCTACGTCCAAACCATCAGGCCAACCGGTGAATCGCCTAACGTCACGGACGAACTACACCGATGACGATGTGGAAAGCTGGTGTACCGTTTGTTTAGAAGACGCAACGGTGCGATGTCCAGGGTGCGACGATGACGTTTACTGTACGCGGTGTTGGTACGAGATGCATCGGGGACCACAAGCTGGTTTTGACGAGAGGAGTCATAAGGCTGTACAGTTCACCAAGGATAAGAAGGAGAAGGAAAAGAAGAAGAAGGTAGCGCTGGGAGCATAAAACGATTTCAATTTCAAGCTAGACCTCACTACCGTTTGCCATTCCTTGCGTGTTATAAACAGATACCCAAATATTGCGAAACTAAACTCCGAACCACCGTGTTGCCGTGCCAAATAACAAGATGCCTGCATCAATCTGAACTAACTCATACTATTTTATGCGTGAACTTCAAGCAGCGGATGGTGAGCCGTTGCCGTTGGTAGCAGACTCGTTGCCTGAGCTGCTGGGCTTTCCTCGTACATCCTGCCATGTCGCGCCGAATCGTCGGCCAGTTGAGGCGAGGAGACTCTCCTCTTCGTCAGCCTCGGCTTCTTCGTCGATCTGAGAGAGGTTGAGCTTGGGGGTGCGGAAGAGAGCTGTGACGAAGACGATGAGGAAAACGCCGAGGAAAGCGAATTGGGCCCAGAAGTCGACGAGACCGAAGAAGGGCCATGTGATTGTGATGCGGTTGAGGAATGTTGACATTACTGATGGTGTGCAGACGTCCTTGGCGTGCTTATACTTTAACGCTTCGGAGCAGGCGTGGATCATGTCCTTGTGGTTTCGGCAGTCTGGCTGCTCTCCAGGATGTTCAGGCTCGTTGGCGCAGAATGTTTGCGTGCCGTACGTAGAGTACTGAGGAGCAACCAACATAGCGATGCCGTAGTTGGTGGCCAAGATTATCAGACCCAACATGACGGTCGCGATGAGTAGAGCCTGAGGAGCAGTTCTACCCTTGCGGATCTGGAAGATGCGAACCCAGAGGAAGCGAATGCCCACGGTAGCAATGCCAGAAATGGAGCTACTGAAGAAGAAGAGCACCAGAAGAGCCATGAGGATGTAGTCGACGGGGAAGGCCTTGGCGGACTTGACGAAGATGAAGTTCATGGGCTGGAAGACGTGGATCTGGCCAAGGATGTAACCGCACTTTTGCTTGCAAACCGAGTTCTTGGCCTTGTCAATGCCAGTGATGAGCATTGATACAAAGATGACGAGGGACAGGAGGAGGAGGAAGATTCCGCCGAGGAGCTTGATGGGGCGGAAGACGGCGCAGACCTTGAGCCAAGCTTGGTAGATTCTGCTGCGGCCTTCACCCTGAGCTTCGGCCGCGAGTCTCTCACGTCGGACAAGTGTTTGTTCCTCTCTAACAAGAGCGTCGAGCTCTCGCTGATCCTTCCGAGACATGCCCTCTTGTCGGCCAGCATTGCGCATCTCGATCTGTCGCTGGCGTTCGCGGTTCTGTTCAAGCTGAGAAGCAGTTGTCTGATGGAGCTGAGGGGCAGAGATTGAAGGAGCTGCCTTGATGAATGAGATGGGAAGAAGAGCAAGGCCAGCGCCGGTGTAAACGACGTAGAGCAGTGTGCCCATGGTGAGCAGAAGACCCAATGCAAAAGTCAGTGCTTTTTCTCCATGGTTCTGAGCAACCAGCTTCTTGAAGTAATCGAGATCCCAGTGAGACTCAGAGCTATCGCCGGCGGCTGGGACGAAGAAACCGAGGAGGAACAGAACGACGACGAATGCGACGAAGAAGAGGGTGTACTTGGCAGCGGCCAAGAAGCGGCTGCTCAAGGTTCGGCCTTCCTCCTCAACCTCGATCTCGTCATACTCCTCATGCCAGAAGTAGGCGAAGGGGATAACGATCAAACAGAGGAGAGCATCGAAGCTGTACAAGCTGTAGTAGACGACCTTGAGAGTGTAGAGGATACTGTCGATGCGTTCGGGAGTAGCCCAGTCCTTCTTCGCGCCCAGTGTTGCAGAGGCAGTCGCAGAGACAAGAGCAATATCGACAGGGAGTAGTAGAACTGTGGCGAGCAGAGAAGTCAAGCTGATGATGGCGACGATACTGACGACTGCGGAACGTTCGCGGGGTGTTTGCCAGGTAAATGTTGTGATGATAGCAGCTGCGAAACAGAGAACGACAGCAACGGCATAAGCGACCCAGATCAAACTGGTCTGGACGAGGCCTGCGTGGGCCATTTTGGATTAATTTGAAAGACCGTTGTTGCAAATGATGATCAACAAGCAAAGTCGAAGTGAATCCGCTAGACCAGGTCGCGACGTGGCTTAAGGATGTTTTTCTTTCTAAAGTAGCAGATCTCGGGGATTTTGAAGGGAGATCAATCGATCCCAAACCAAGGGTGACGTCGCTAATGAGTCGATCTGTGCAACAACGTGATTAACTTTGATCAATCAGAGAAAGGGAAGTTTCGTAGGAAAACAAGATTCAGTGGCTTCGATCAGAAATGGTCAAGCTTGAGCTTGAAGCTGCCGATGTTTTCGTGACGCAATGTATACGCTAGCGTTTGTGCTAAGTGGAGATGCCTATGCCTCACCCCTGGAACATCAACTAACCTTTATCGATTGGCTAGCCCAGGGTAAGTGATCCGGAAGACGGAGGTCAATTATCCGCTTGGAGCTTTGAGCTCTACTCTTTTGGGCCAAACATTCAATAAAGCAACATCGCGAGCGACTCGAACGAACTTGACAAAGTAACCAATTTCTCGGTTACAAAAGAATGGTCTCGCTGAAATGCAGGCCTACACCGAGCTTGCGGCTCCCTCAGCCGTAACACACTCCTTGACCGTCTCTCTCACTTCAGCTACAGCTACCAATCTCGTTGTCGCAAAGGGTTCCCTACTCCAAATCTTTACAACAAAGGCCATCTCCGCCGAATTCGATCCCGAGAACCAGCCTGCCCAGACGGCAAAGCCTGAACCCGAATTTGACCACCGCGCGAACGACGATGATGGGCTCGAGTCGTCGTTTCTTGGCGGCGAGACAATGCTTGTTCGAACCGATCGCACGAACCTCACGAAGCTAGTTCTTGTCGCGGAGCTTCCGCTGTCCGGCACCGTGACGGGTTTGGCCAAGGTCAAGACGAAGCACTCGAAATGTGGAGGTGAAGCTCTCCTGATAGCCTACAAAGCCGCGAAGCTATGTATGGCGGTATGGGACCCTGAGAAGAGCAACCTCGAGACCATTTCCATCCACTACTACGAAAAAGAAGAACTGCACGGCGCGCCATGGGAGGTTTCTTTCGATGAATACACCAATTACCTCGAAGCCGATCCCGGCAGTCGATGCGCTGCCTTCCAGTTCGGCTCGCGCAACCTCGCGATCCTACCGTTCAGACAAGCGGAAGAAGACTTGGAGATGGATGATTGGGATGAGGATCTTGATGGGCCACGACCCGTCAAAGAGTCTACTACAGTCGCCAATGGAGATAGCGACACATTAGAACCAGCGTATACACCATCTTTTGTCCTCCGTCTTCCGCTGCTTGATCCCAGTCTGCTTCATCCCGTGCACTTCGCCTTTTTGCATGAGTATAGAGAACCGACTTTTGGTATCCTGTCATCTAGCCAAGAGCGAGCGCATTCCCTTGGCCAGAAAGATCACTTGACCTACAAGGTGTTTACATTGGATTTGCAGCAGCGAGCTTCGACGACTATTCTCTCGGTTACCGACCTTCCTCGAGATTTATTCAAGATTATCCCGTTACCAGCCCCTGTCGGCGGTTCGTTGTTGATAGGAGAGAATGAGCTGATTCATGTGGACCAGTCTGGCAAGTCCAATGGTGTGGCGGTGAACTCAATGGCTCGACAGATCACTTCGTTCAGCTTGACAGACCAGGCAGATCTTAACCTACGACTGGAGCATTGTATCATTGAGACACTGTCAATCGAGAACGGTGAGCTCTTGCTCGTTCTTAACGATGGCCGCATTGGAATAGTTACGTTCCAGATTGACGGCAGAACTGTCTCTGGTCTCTCCGTCAGGATGGTCGCAGATGAGAACGGGGGCAATCTGATCAAGAGCCGCGCATCGACAGCATCGAAACTTGGCAAGAATGCATACTTTGTTGGTAGTGAAGTCGGCGATTCTGTGGTGTTGGGCTGGACGAGAAAGATGGGGCAGGAAAAGAGACGAAAGCCGAGGCTTGTTGATGCGGAGATTGGGTTGGAAATGGATGATCTAGATCTCGAGGATGAAGATGACGAGGATGACGATTTGTACGGCACCGAATCTGCTGCTGCGAAACCGGCTCAGGCTCTGAATGGTGGAGGTAAAGCGGGCGAGTTGACTTTCCGCATTCACGATACCCTTCTCAGCATCGCCCCGATCAAGGACTTGACAGCTGGCAAGCTATCGCTCCATCCTGATAGCGAAGAGGCAACTCTGTCACAAGGCGTCGTTTCGGACCTTCATCTTGCATGCGTCGTCGGCCGTGGAAAAGCCGGTTCACTGGCCATACTCAACCGCAACATCCAGCCCAAGATTATTGGCAGGTTCGAGTTTCCGGAGGCAAGGGGCTTCTGGACCATGTCTGTCAAGAAGCCAATGCCCAAGGCTCTCGGTGGAAACGTTGGCGTGGGCAACGAGTACGAGACATTTGGACAGCATGACAAGTACATGATAGTCGCTAAGGTCGATCTTGACGGTTATGAGACGTCAGATGTGTATGCTCTTACTGGCGCAGGCTTCGAGACTCTCAAGGATACTGAGTTTGACCCAGCGGCTGGATTCACTGTTGAAGCTGGAACGATGGGCAAGCAGATGAGGATCATCCAAGTCCTCAAGTCCGAGGTTCGATCCTACGATGGAGGTAAGTCGCCTGTTTGGATCATAATCACACATATTGACAATTCTAGATCTCGGCCTCACTCAGATCCTGCCGATGCTTGATGAAGAAACCGGCGCTGAACCGCGAGTCACCAGCGCCAGCATTGCTGATCCTTACCTCCTACTCATCCGCGACGACAGCAGTCTTATGTTGGCACAGATCGACAGCAACAATGAGCTTGAGGAAGTGGAAAAGATGGATGCGACTCTGCAGAATACCAAGTGGCACTCTGGATGTCTATATGCTGATACAAAGGGTGCTTTCCAACTGAGTGCCGGTGACAAGGGTGCAGAGACTGAGAAGATCATGATGTTCTTGCTCAGCTCAACTGGCGCGCTCCATGTAAGTTCCAACCCTCCGTATTGGAGATCAGCTATTGACTGTACAGGTTTACGCACTCCCCGATCTCTCCAAGCCCGTCTACGTTGCTGAAGGTCTCTCCTACATGCCTCCTCACCTTTCAGCAGACTACACACTCCGACGTGGTCTAGCAAAAGAGAACCTTCGTGAGATTCTTGTCGCTGATCTTGGCGACACCACCTCTCAATCTCCATACCTCATCGTGAGTTCCTCTTCACTCTCACTGAACTCCTCTAACATGACCAGCTCCGCAACCAAACCGACGACCTCACAATCTACGAACCTATTCGCCACGTAAGAGAAGGCGAAACCACTCTCTCCGCTACCCTCTCCTTCAAAAAGACTTCCAACACAACATTAGCCACAATCCCCGTGGAGACAGAACAAGATGACGTCGAACAACCACGCTTCGTCCCTCTCCGTCCATGCACAAATATCAACGGCTACAGCACCGTCTTCCTTCCCGGCCCTTCACCAAGCTTCGTCATAAAGTCAAGCAAGAGCATCCCCCGCGTCATCGGACTTCAAGGCATCGGCGTCCGCGGTATGAGCACATTCCACACCGAAGGTTGTGATCGCGGTTTCATCTACGCCGATGACAAGGGCATCGCACGAGTAACCCAACTCCCACCGGACACCAACTTCACTGAGCTCGGCATATCGGTCAAGAAAGTCCCTCTGGGCGCTGATGTTCGCGGCATCGCATATCATCAACCAACAGGCGCATACATCGCAGGCTGTATGATAAGCGAACCCTTTGAGCTCCCCAAAGACGACGACTATCACAAAGAATGGGCCAAGGAAACACTTACTTTTCCACCGACCATGCCCCGCGGCGTTCTCAAGCTCATCAGCCCGGTTAGTTGGACCGTCATCCACGAAGTCGAGCTTGAATCCTGCGAATCCATCGAGTGCATGAAAACTCTACACCTCGAAGTCTCAGAAGATACAAAAGAGCGTCGTTTCCTCGTCACAGTCGGCACAGCCGTCTCAAAGGGCGAAGACCTCCCCATCCGCGGACGCGTCCACGTCTTCGACATCGTAACTGTCATCCCCGAGCCCGGCAGACCAGAGACCAACAAACGTCTCAAGGCCATCGCGCGCGAAGACATTCCCCGCGGCGGCGTAACAGCCATTTCAGAGATCGGCACCCAAGGTCTCATGCTCGTCGCGCAGGGGCAGAAGTGCATGGTGCGCGGTCTGAAGGAAGACGGCTCCCTTTTGCCTGTTGCGTTCCTCGACATGAGCTGCCACGTATCTACGGCGAGGGAACTCCCGCGTACGGGGCTGTGTCTGATGGCTGATGCGTTCAAGGGGGTTTGGTTCGCGGGATATACGGAGGAGCCGTATACTTTCAAGGTCTTGGGTAAGAGCCATGGCCGGTTACCGGTTCTGGTGGCGGATTTCCTGCCGGATGGTGAAGATCTGGCTATTGTTGCTGCGGATGCGGATGGTGATTTACATATTCTCGACTTCAACCCCGAGCGTGAGTCCTCCCTTCACACGGACTGGTTGCGTACTAACAAACTACAGATCCTAAATCTCTTCAGGGCCATCTCCTCCTCCACAGAACCTCATTCTCCGTCTCCCCCAACCCCCCCCCCACACCATCATATCCTCCCTTACCCGCTATCTCCGCCCTCTTCGCAGCACCAAGCTCAGCCCACCTCGCCAAAACAGCAC
>JAAQRH010000570.1:0-23472 GCA_013186785.1 Fusarium pseudonygamai | reverse complement strand
CGCCTCCTCCTCCACCTCCAGACATATTTTGATCATACCCAAAACCACCTTGATTGCCACCAAAACCACCGCCAAAGTTGCCCCCTTGGCCACCCTGTGCTCCTTGCGCACCCGCTCCTCCAGCGTTTTGCATACCGGAGAACATGGCGTTCATCTGACTGGGATCCATTTGGCTCGGATCCATACCTGATGCCATCATCTGCTGCATCATGGCTTGCATTTCAGGAGGCATGCCGTCCATTCCACCAGGCATTCCTCCTTGCTGAGCACCCGAGTTGCCGGCTCCTGGTATACCCATACCGCCCATCATCATCATGTTGAAGTCTTCCATCATCTTCTTATTGTTCTGGGCAAAGACATCAGCTCCGAATTCTCCTCGAACGGTCTCTTGCTTGGAAGCGTAAAGCGCCCATGTGAATTCATCGAAGCCGTAGTTGAAGTAGTCGCTAATATCGGTACCGGGTTTCCGCCATGGCTTGTCACTGTCTGGTAGGTCTTGAAATGCTCATGTTAGTATTTGCGCGACAACAATCGGTAGTATTATTTACCTTCGTCAATGTTGACCTGAGTGATAGGCTTTCCTGTCCCAGGATGGATCGGGTTTGCGTTCACGTCTATCGTTGATTTAGATGCCGCAGCAGAAGTCTTGTCGGCGCTTGGCGCAGCAACGTTTACTGATGGTCGTGATTCTGAGTCCTTACGTGCCGGCGCAGGTTGTGTTGGCACATCGCTTGACGCTGTTCTTTGGGGGATGTTTCGAATATCACTGTACTTGGACTGTCTAAAGTTGGAAAGATCTGTTAGCAGCCTCCAAACCCGGCGCATGAAGGTATAGCGTACTGTGGTGGTGCTGGTTTTGTGCCATCTTTGCGCTCTGTGATAATGTCGATGTCCTGAGAAATTATGTCAGTTGGTGTGTGTTAGACGGGTCGCAGATCGCATACCGAGTCATCCTCATCAGAGTCATCGTCCTCATCCATAGCGGCACCCTCATCCTCTTCTTCGCCTTCTTCTAGATCATCTGCTTTTGGCTTCTTGTCCTCTGGAGCTGTGGTCTCGGTCTTTGGCTCATCTGGCACATAAAAGTCATCCTCGTCGTCGATATCCATGTTTGCGATTCTGACAGTAAGAACTTGGCGAGTATAAAATTAAGTAGTTGCGACTAGAATTGGTCAATATCGAATGTTGATGTGTAAGTACAAAGACGTCAGGCTCAAGCTCTCACAATTAAGCAGCTATTGGTCGCTCGGCGCCGCGTTTCTCCGGAACTCGACTCACCGTAGCTCCAGGGATACTCACCGAGGCTTACCGAAGGCCAAAATGGTCCAAGCGCCATCTTCTCCAAGAAGCTTGGAGACTTTTGTCGTGTCGCGGCGTCAAAACACGGGCAGATCGCGTGAAATTAACTTTGTAGCCACTGTCGCATTCAATCAAAGGGCTTTTTTTTTTTTTTTTCGCCCTTAGCATGTCATTGATCCGTTCAGCAAGCGGCCCAGCAGGTGGTTTAAGCATCAACACTGGTGCTGCTAACGCCTTGTAAGCTCCACCCTCTAACAAAACAATCATTCACCATCATATCCACCCAACTCAGCACTACCTACCTACCCAACCTAACTCTGCTCGTCACCTTCATCTCGTCTGCAACCTCGTCGACCTCTTCTTGCTGACCGACGCACTCCATTATACAGCGGAACCGCCGCTTCTAAGCCCTCCGCCGCTGGTAGTCTCTTCGGTTCTTCTACCACCTCTACACCCACCGCCAACACAACAACAGCGCCAGGCGCAACAGGCACCATGTCTCTCTTTGGCAACGCTGCGCAAAAGCCTGCAACAGGCGGCCTGTTTGGACAGTCGACGGCAGCGACGACAACTACGCCCGCAGCTGGCGGTGGTCTCTTTGGTGCTGCCGGCGCAACAAACACTCAACAGACACAGGGCACAGGTACTGGGCTCTTTGGCAACACTGCTACCAACAACACCCAACAACAAGGTCAGTAGCAGATTGGGACTGGTCTGCTTAGAAGCCACAAATGTCGGGAGCTCACTGGGGAAATTTAGGAACCACATCGCAACCTACAACGACCGGCACCAGCCTCTTTGGCCAATCGACCCAAAATCAAACTCAGCAGCCTCAACAAACAGGCACAGGTCTGTTCGGCCAATCTACAGCAACAAATACACAAAGCAACACAGGAGGGCTTTTTGGCCAATCTCAGGCGAACCCCGCTACAGGCACCAGTCTGTTGTGAGTTACTCGAAGCTCCTTGTCAAGATAGTCACTAACTTTCAGCAGCGGTCAAACACAGCCTCAGCAGAAGAACACTCTTGGTCAATCCACAAACCAAGTCTCAGCCGTTCAAATCAACTACGACAGCATCCGCCCCCGTACCCGTTTCGATGACCTCGCTAAGCCCGTACAAGATGAAATTGCGTTGCTGGACTTGGGGATCCAACGAGTTATCAAGATGCGAGACGAGATTGGCGAGTTCATGCCCCAGCACGAGAAGGATATTGAGCAACTGGGCTTAGACGTGAAGTTTGTCGAGTCAAAGTTCCGAACTGTTCAAGTTGCCCTCAACAACGATATCCAGACCGTCAAAGCTCTCCAGGATCAAACTCGAAAGAACGCCGCCGATGCCCGACTATGCTTCCGAGGCGCCGATAACCTCAAACTCCCGACACACTATCACCAAACTGGTCTTTTCGCCAGCCAGGCTCCAGCTGCTGATTCTGGGGGCGCAGATGCTGCTTCAACACATGCGGATGCCCAAGATCTGATCACCTACTTCAACCGTATCTGTGACGATATTGAAAAGTACAAGGCTCGTCTCGATGAGTACCGAGGTGATATCGAGCGAGATATGCCTGGCGTTGAGAACGGCCTTTATGAGCAGATCCGAGCTCTACGCGACCGCAGCGCAGGCAGCGTAGTCGTCCAGGATCAACTGAACGAGGTTTTATTGGCGCTCAGAGATACGGGAAGCGCCATTGTTGCCCAGGCCGGACAGATCGCCGACACTCGAGAACGGCTATCGCGCCTCCAGGCTGGGATTGTAGACAGTGGAGTTTACGCCATGGGCATAAATGCGTGAAAGACAGCGGCATAAATGATAAGGAGGGAATGTGCTGCGGTAATATCAGTCTGATGGGCATTGCAAGAGTCCGCTTCATGTTTGAAGAAAGGGCCATAGAAACATTATTTGGGCGAAGCGAAGGGTACGGGGTTATCAACTGTAGCAGGATATTTAGTGAGGATACAACCTTACGACGTGTATGAATATTACTTGACAAAAGAAAAAGCGGCTGATGCCATTGAGAACCGAGGGGGAAAAGTCGAGTGTCACCTGGAAATACCCAAGTTCTCCTAGGCATTTCAATGCTTTGAGCTTCACAGTGATACGAGACCAACATCCCAAGGTTGATACAAATATGTCAAGTTCATTATCTGCCACGACCACGAAGATCGCGGACTTGGGTATCAAGCCAATGCTGTGCCGTGAGATATATATATACATATACAAATGATCGCTGCGCCCTCTCCAAAATACTCTTTTTTGTTATCCTTGTGAAAGCATTTAGCGGCCGACTAGTAAGTCCCTTCTCCATCGCCACCATCATCGCCGTAGTCGTCAAACTCGTCACCGCCGTCAAAGTAATTCTCAGCGTCATAATCGCCCGCATCTTCGTCGTCGTAAACTTCATCCTGCTCTTCCTCTTCCATGCCTTCTTCGTCTTCAAGATCCCCAGCTTCGTCGCCTTCTTCTTCCTTGAGCGCCTGTAATCGCTCAAGGAGATTACGGCCTTGCATCTCGTCTTCGCCATCACCTCCCATACCAAAAGCTTCCTCTGCACTAGGAAGTGCACTAACGCTGCTGAGCTCCAACTTCCGGCGCTTGAAACCGCCTGGAAGACCACCGTCGTTGGCGGATGCAGCGTCGATGGTTTCGTAGAGTTCCATGGGGAAGAGCTCGCGACATACTGGACGGTTGGACCAATCTGGAAGAGCACGCTCCTCGCGAACGAACTTGTGGGAGTAGGTAGGCACCGCGGTAAAGGGGTCTAAAGAGGCCTTACTCTTGATGCCGAAGCGGGCATTCTTCTGTGCCTGGCCGTAGTGTTTGCGGGGTGCCGTTGGATCGGTGAGAGCTGTACGCTTGGATGTGTATAGAGGAGAGGCGTGGACTTGATGCCGTAGAAGGAGATAGTGTTGTACAGCTGCCTTTTCGTGCGAGGCGAGTTCTCGGGGAGTAGGGACGAGGTATGGCTGTTTGTAAGTCAGCGATGTCACACTGAGTCACAATTCTTGCGCTTCGAGATGGAGATTGAGCACAGAAGACGAGGACATACGGGAAATAGCTCAGATGGCCGCGCGTCAGGCTCATCGCCTGTGTCCCAGGGCACATTAGGTCTTCCTCCTCTACCACCGCCGCGTCCACCACGGCCACCTCCTCGACCACCTCGAGACATTGGAGTGCGCGCGTGGAATGTGGTAGTTCTATCGAGGGTTCAGAGCCAATTCGAAGACCGGGGGGGGGGTATTTATATGGCGGGTCGAGTAAGGCTGACTGTGATTGTAGCTATAGAGCTGACGTTGGTATTCGCGATTGGGGTTTGACGCAGAATGATTTTTTGCGGGGTGTAAGTTAAGTTCGAGAAGAATGCGCCGGGCAGAAAAAAGAGAGGGCGGAATTTCTCCGCCATGACGATGCCCCGCTGAGCAGGCGTTGTTGTACCTTAGTTGACGAGTATGACTGCATTTTATTCTACAGAAACATCAAATAGTAGAGGATGAAAAAATGAATGTGCTTGAGCTAGTTTGAGTGCTTGTACCTATATCTGTAGCCACAGAAATTCTAGATACATCCCTCAACGGTCGATATGTTACGTGGTGTTCCCTTCAGGCTCCCTACGCTACGTACCCCTCCGTGAACTTGCAGCTTACATCCACTGCAATCACCTACACGGGCACTTCACTACAACGACACTCAACTCTTGCCAGCCTCGCTGTGTAGGTATTCGTCGACATCATAAATCGACATCATATAAATAAAACATGTCTGAGCGAGTCGTGCCCCAGAACAGCGACAGCGCTCCTGTCACTGGCCTGGCAGAATTACTGGCCCATCTCACTGAACTTCATGAGCCTGGAAATGAATCGGCACCACTCAACAACAAGCTCTTTGACGATGTTGAGCTTCAACTCACACGTAAATCACCATCCCCAACTCAGGTGTTCTAGGCGCTGACTTACTACAGCTTCAAACATCCCTATCATTCAGCCAACTCTACTCCCTCCGCTCATGTCTCTCCTAAAGACCACTACTCAGGATCCTACAAGCCTTAGCGTCGTCTTCTCTCTGACCACCAAGCTTCTCTCTCCCTTCTCCTTCACACAGTGCCTATCACTCGGCGGTGCCGAATCTCTTGTTTCTGCTCTTCAATCACCGCTTCCTGGCGCAAACTTGCTCGCTCTCAACATCATACAGAAGGCAGCCTCCAGTCCTGCAGAGGTTGATTCTCTAGCTTCGTTGCCTGAGGTCGTCGAGGAGCTCCTTCGGATATGGCTGAGCTCACCAGATGCAGATGTCGGCGGTCGATCTACCAGAGTACTTGGCAGTCTGCTAGAGACTGATTGCGACATCATTACTGACACAACCATGTCGAACGGCGTGAATGGCACCAGCCCAGCAGAAACACAGCTCATCAAGCGCCGTGTTCTAGGTCACGCCAGTCTCTGGCGTCTAGTCATCTGGGATCGCCATTACCTCGAACTCATCGTCTCACTATGCCGACCTGCAATCATCAACCGCCAAGCTACCTTTGCTCAAGATCGCCTTCTTCGACTCATTCCCCGTCTTACTGCGCTTCATCCACGTGCCATGGCCATATCCCCATTTCCAGAACTGTTCCCTCTTCCCGAGTACGCCGATGAGTCCATCGGGCATGGGCTACTTCAATGGGCAGCGCTGAGCATGGTGGACACAAGCGATGTGCTCATGCATCAAACTCTCATCGTTTTTTACGAATCCTTCGTGAGCATCATGAGAATTGCAGGAGACTCAGCGGATAAGGATGCTATTGTGCGAAATGTTGTCAAGGCGGCGATCTCACAAGACCAGGAACTCAAGCAGGCGTTGAGAACGCTTCCAGATCGGACCATACAGGAGGAGGCAGAACCATTGGCTAGGTACATCAGTCGAATTCTCGACTAGATGCAGTCTAATCTCGACGGAGCTTGTGAACAAAAGAAAGAAATAATATAGAAGTAAGCAGAGGCCAGTTGTTCCTCCTAAGTACTGGAGATCAGCATATCAATACAATGATATCAAAACTTTTTTCTCCTGGCATTTGTAGGAGAGCTTCTACAGTGTACAATGAAATACTTGCCTAAACTTACGATGAGTTTGTCGATTCTTAATACCCGGAATGAAATAATGACCAGCACTGATCAGATAGATATGAATACATACAGTATATTGTCACATCCCGATACAATTCATAATACAAATTCTCAGGCCTGCCTATCGCCGTATGGGGTAGCCTGGGGTGTCTAGAACAACGTCATGAAAACCAACATTCTCTAATAATCCATCCAACGCCCTGGTTCTCCTCCCCGTCAACAACCGTGGAGGATGGCCATCCTAAAGCATTCTCCTTGCGTCGGCCTCTCGGTCACCAACCGGTTCCGCCGTAGCTCTGCTGGCTTCACTGTCTCGCCGTTGTCCCGCGTTTGTCATGCCCTCGATACCCAAGCCAACCTCTCCAACTCGTCGCAGGACCAGGAGGAGTGATGATCGCAAGTCTGCGGTAAGATCCTTAGTGAGAAGTTCAACCGCAAGGGGGTAGAAATCGGGGATGTGTTTCTTGAAAGCATCCTCAGGGAATGTAACAAAGCCTTCTAAAACATCGACGACAACAGGCCGCCAGGCAACAATATTGCGGTGCTGGCTCTCTTCTTCTAGAGTAGTGTAGCCGTGAACAATATCCTTGCAAAGGGGCACTAACGCGTCCTCCACAGCAGGCCGGCTCTCCAGTCGCTCAGGCGCATTATCCGCAAACATTCGGAACAGAATAGAGATGTAAGTGGCTGCTGAGCCACTCTCCTGCTTCAGAAGGTTGGGAGGCTGCTTCATGAAACCCTCACGCCAGAGTCGCATGCGCAATTCCTTGTCCTCGTTAAAGCGGCGGGCAAACTGGAAAGACCGCTTAAGTAAAGTCATGAGTCGAAGAAGCTCTGCGGAGGGAATATGTGCGTAGACGGTGTCGTTGCTGAACAACTCGTTGACTGTCTCGATCATCAAGAGCTGCAACACACAACGAGAGATGATTCGGTTGAAGAATCGTCTTCGAGCAGCGGTAACCACTACAGGCTGTTGCTGAAGGTTGGAGGATGGTTTAAACTCTTCAAGGGCGATATGGGGGGCGTCAGCCGTTGGTGTCTGGAGCTCATCTTCAGCTGACGGGGGTGGAACACTGTGATCATCCTCCAATTCCTCCTTGCCGTTGATTTTGAGAGATGTCTCATCCATAGGCGTGGTTGCTGAGGCAGTTGACGAGAACTCGAGGCCATTTGGTGGGGGCGATATGGAAGCCGTGTTGTTGATTGCAGTGGCAGTGAAGAGTTGGTAGGCGGTAGTTCGTTCAAAGAGCTCGACGAAAGCACCAACGAGCTTATTCCAATGTTCGGGCTTGAACTTGGTCACATTCTTGAGGATTAGCTGTTGGAGGCAATTGCTTCCAATTCGAGAAATTGTGTCATTCTCCTGGCAGATGCAAAGCGCCAAAAGCTCCAGGAATCTGTCCAACATGTATTCGAGGGCATCAAAGTAATGCGTGAAGAGAGTGATCATATTCCGCAGAGCCTGGATCATAGTCGTCGATAGCCAGACTGACAATTCCTCGTGGTTGAGGACATTAGACATCTCTGGCCGAGACCTCAACACCATGAAAATAGGATAGAGCTGTTGACGCCATAGGATGTCCCAGAACTCTGACGGGAAAGTGCCACCATACTTGAGCAGAGTCTCAAAGAAATACTCCAAAGCATTTGATCGCACTTCCAAGTCTTCTCCGGTCATGAGAACGTCGTGGAAGGCGAAAAGAACAGGAAACCAGTAACCTTCCTCAACAGATGTGTTTGATCGGGATCGCTTTTCAGAATTCTGCGTGGCTCCATCTGGAGCTGGGATATTGTTGTATTTTTGCGACAATGGACATTCGGGTGTCTTGAGCATAGTAGGAATCAGGGATTTCAATAGTTCCAATGCTGCCAAGCTCTTCTTCTGAAACTTGAGGTTCTTGGAGAACTCCGTCAAGCATACGATGAGATCAGTGAAGGCGCCCTGTGAAATTACCACCCCAAACTTGGTCTTGTACACCTGGTTGACGTTTTCGTAGGCCAAATTGACAATGCTCTCGTGAGGATCGCGAGCAGCAACTGTGAAAACACCAAACATGGTCCGCCAGCCTGATCGGATGTTATCTCCACGGGCCTGGATCATTTGTATCAGACATCTGAGAACCATATCTTTGACAGTTACATTGTGTGAATTGGCAAGAACATGCTCAAAAGGCTTCAGGAAGTCTTTCTGAAACTTAAAACCAGCCAGCTCTTCAATCTCCATGAATCTCATTGACAACTGACGTAGAGAATCGAGAGCGAAGAATACAATGTTCATGTTATTGTGGCATCCAACACGGTTGAAGTGCTCACCAAAAACTTCCCAAATGTTGCTCCATTCGAATCTCACACGGTTCATGTTGTAATAGCTGATTTCAACAATCTTTTGCAAGCTGTATGTACGAGGTGAGTCGTTGGAACCAGACACCTTGATCTCATCCCAACTGACTTCTGTCAAAGCTCTGGCAAAGTAAACCATGGACTCGCCGGTAAGAGTTGCTGTGTTGGTGAAAATGCGGTCGACGCTGCGAATCACCTCATCTGACCGACTCTCCAGAGCAATCTCCGTGGAGAAGCCCTTAGATGCAGTTCCTGCTCTGGCCCGTGTCGTTTTCTTGGAGTTTGACGAAGAGCGAGAATCGGAGGTTTCTGACCTCTGTGGTGGCAAGAAACGAGCTTTAGACACATCAGGCACGGCACTCTCGTCGACTCCCCCCGAGATGAGTTGGAGTCGATCAAGTTGACTGATACACATCAAGATGTCCTTCCATGACTCACGAAGAACATTGCCCTCAGTCTGTCCCAGCTCGAGAACGACCTTGAGTGCCTCAATATTCTTGGCCAACATTTCCTGTGGGTTGTTCAAGTTCGTTGTGTTTTTCAAGGCCGACATGAAAGCCTCTCTGGGTGTCGACAGATCAAATAGGCAGGCAATTTGAGTGGCGAGCTTCATGCCCTCTAGGCACAGCTTGTTGACTTCAAGATTGTGAGACTTCTGAATCTGGCTTGAGAGTGTAGAGAAGATTGACATCCAGGTGACGTTAAACATGGGGCTGACGTGTTTGAACGACGTTGCAAGTATGTACTTTGTGCCGGCTTTGCGGCGTTGGCTCTTAAACAGATCCTTGAAGAGCTGCTCAGAACGCAGAGCAATTTCCTCGGATTGTTGCATGTAGGCCTCACGCTGTAAATCACGACCCACGTTAGAGAGAGCTTGGCCAAGCCCAGCAGCGATACCGGTTGATGGGGCTGGGGTATTGCCAGCCGCTGCGGCAGCGTCACGCTCACTCTTCAGGACGATCTCGTTGGCGGCGATCTCGTCATAGATGCCGAGGAGATAGTCATCGGGTAAATCAGCATTGTCGTTAATACCACGGTTGTTCTTGATAAATTCCTCCTTGCTCATGCGCTTGGCAATCTTGACGCTATGCAAATCAGTGTTGAGCAAGATGACCGAATAGGCCAGCACGTATGCAGTGTCTGCATTGGCAAAGGCATTTGGGTTTCCGAGAACGTAACGTTCCGCAAATTTCAGCATGAATCGATCGATCTTCTGAGCTTCACCAGGCAAGCGGAAGGACTGGAGGAATTGGCGCAAAGAATCAACAAATCTTCTCTTGGCAAACTCCATGGTATCGACGAATGCGTGCATGATGTCAATGTTCTTTTGGTCGCCTTCACCCAAGTACTCGCCGATTTGGGCCTTGTCGAGCTTATCCTCCTTTATCAGAAACTCGGCAATATCCTTCGGGCTGTCGCTTGGGATGAAGCCATCGCGCAAAAGCATCTGGATACCCTTCTTCGGCTTGAAATTGAATTGGTTAATTCCCTTCATCAGTGCCGTCTTCCTTGCTTTTTCCTTCTCCAGTTGATCCGGGTCATCCTCCAATATAGGGGTTGATGGTGGTAGAGGAGTTTCGACACGAGAGATACTGTCATTGATGCTTGGATCAATTGACGGTCGAAGATCGAGAGAAGCCTTAGGATCGTGGTTCTCAGAGCGTGGAGGCTCTGGATCACCTCGGATGGGTGCCGACCAGTTCACCATGGATCGTAAAGTCTCAACTAACGCTTCGATAGATAAGCGCTTGATTGCATACTCTTTAGGATAGTCAGGTTCGGTTTCCTGATGAGGAGCAATATGAGCAACGGTCAGAGGCGGCGGGAGTGTTGCCTTGAGCTGCCACTCGCTCGCAGGCGTTGTCTTCAGTCGCATCTCTTCATAGACTTGTTCGTTGATTGTAGTGATAGTAAGCGGAGTGGTGGAGAACTTTGATAGGTCTTCGATAATAGTTTGGTAAATATTATCAACGGTCTGGTCACAGTCGTAATTAAGGTAAATTTCAACAAGCGCCTTGGGATCAGCGCATAATCTGTTCAGGATTGTAACAAACTGTAACTTTTGGGAAAGGGGCGCAGTCCGTCGCGCAAGCAGTGCCAGGTAGATTTCATTCAAAAATACCTCGATTTCTTTCTGTCATCTGTGTAAGTTATCTCATCTTTTATGCGCATGTGCTAGTCTTACCTTGAAGTCGGCGCGCATATATTTGATCATCAGCCAGAAGATCTCGCTGCTAACATTGAATATGCGGTCCACGGAGCTGGCACCGTTGCGAGTTATACTTAGACAGAGATAGAACTTGATAGCCTGAAGAAAACTCGTCGGTTCGCCGCTTTTTGAATTCTTGATAGTACAAAATGGAGATGTGAAAACTGCAATGTTGTTGTTCAGAAGGGTGTGGATAAGGTGAAGAGAAATGAGTTTAGAGCGCATTGGCTGACCGCGGGCGTCGTAAAGCTGGTCGGGTGGCAGAACCTTGGTTGACAGGTTGCAAAAGGAGCGAAAGACGAGATAAGCATCGCGGATGTAAACCTCGTCCTCAGCGTCCAATACCTCACCGTCTTCTGTAGGTGAAGTCTCCTGGCCAGCCTGGTCAGAGACCGGAGTACCTGTTTCCTTGCGCTCGGGTTGAAGTCTCGTTACCATGGTAGGACCATCGCCCAGGTTCGAGTCGTCAAAGCTCTTGCGATGCTCAAGGTCTTTCAATGTAAGCTTGGCGCCACTCTCGGGAGGTTCGGCCGATGCATTCACAGCTTCGGAGTGCTCAGCTGGGGATTCGTCGCGGTCGTTATGGTCATTGGCACCATTGGGGGTGTCAGCCTGGTCGAACGTGGCATTGCTGGCTCCATGCTTGAGGTGCTCCAGGTTCAGGCGAGCCTCCTTCATATGTAATCTCGTCTTGACTCGTTCAAAAACGGTACCGACCATCTGGGTCAAGGTTCCCTGAGCAACCTGCTGGTTGGCCGTGCTCCGCGACAACAAAAAGACATTGTACACTTGGCGGACAGCCTTGAGGAGGCCAGCGCCATGAACGACGATTTTATCATTGAGAACGGCGGCAAGCAAGGATTTGACGATCTGAAGCTGGATCTCAACAGCAGTCGTTTCGCCTTGGAAGCAATTACATATCGTATCAATCGCTCGCTCGATCAGGGGAGGGACAGGTTCGGCACCCTCTTCGGTTCCCTCGGGGGGGTTACTTGGCACGGAAAAGTACGAGTATGAGATGAGCTTGCCGATGCAATCGAGTGCGGTCGTAGTAAGCTGGACATTTGTGGATCGTGAAGCTAGCTGCAGAGGAGCGAACACGATCTCGGGATCAGGAAGCTGGTCCTGTTCTTTGATGGCGTCAAGTGCTTTGGTTGTAGAGTCGGCCAGTTGCTTGTTGCGCTGAGCATCCTTGGACGAGGCAATGGCCTCAAGTGAGGACACTACAAATTTGAGGGAGCTCATGGGGGAGCGCAAAAAGGGCCAGTGGCCATTCGCTTAGGATGCAGAGAATCGAGAGGATTGAAATCGCAGGAGAGAGGTTGTAGAGTTGATGTCGCTCCCAGGGCAATTAAAGAAAGGAGACGTGGGCGCTGCGGGAGAGGAGCTAAGTTCATGTGCCTCCGATGGAACCTTTGAAGTCTCGGCGCAGCCCAAAGATTGAACTGTATGACAAAGGTCAATTACGGCCGTGGGTATACAGATTAGACAGAAGCCAACAAAGATGACGAGAAAAGAGAAAAATAGCCCGTGTCTTGGTGTTGTTGTCAGCTTCCGACCCTTCTCAAAGCTATTACACTGTAACAAGGACAGTAGAGTACCAGGGGTACGAAGTCAAAGTGGACAGCGTTTCCAGAGGCTCCGCTTCCCGAAAATGAGCTCTAACTACGGGACCCCTAGCCCAGGAAGGCCTCGTAAGCTGCCCGCCAATTAGCGGCCAAGAATGGATGTAGTGTCTTCTCAGACAGGTACCAGTACAACCTAACTTTCTTAAGTCATTTCAATAGCCACGTGTGGCTGAGTGAATGCCTAATTACTTACCTTACCTTAGTGCCCTTGGCCTGCAGGAAAAAGATTCATGGAGACAGATGTAGAACTATTTTTGCTGTGTTGCCTAAGCTAGATCTATCTGAAGATATCGAGAGGGCTTATTTAAATGGACAATCATAGAGCTTCTCTGGCGAAAGACTAATTGAAGTATATCTTACTATTCATCTCCGTTCAAGGCATATGCCATTAGTCGACTACAGCTTATTCAAAGTCTGCAAGTATACAAGCCAGCCTTTTATGAGAGACATTCCTTAATGAGCAAGAAAACTTCGACATCTAAGATGGGTGCCAAAAATAAGCATTCCAAAGACCTACCAAGTGGCTATCAAATTTGCTCAAGTCTATCATAAGCTTACCTAAGCTTTTTTGTCATGCAAGTTTTCTTGCCTCCCTACCTAGACCTAACTCTGAAAAGTCTCCGTATAAGCTGCAAGTCAGCAAAATGGAACAGAAACTACTCGATTCGGCAAAAAGACAGTTGACTCTGCTCGACACTACCATAGATGAAGTCAAGCGGTTCATCCAAGCTCTGCAATTGAAATCTAAATCTACATCTGGTTTACCAACTTTCTTACGGACACTGGAACGGGAAAATACAACATTATCCAACATTATCACTGAATTATCAGTCTCAAGTACAAGTCTTGATGATTTACAACTCACAAAACGAGAACAGAAGCTTGATGCGAGCGTCACTACAACGACGCAGGGTATCGCTCAGTGGAACCGTCTAAAGAAAAGCCATAGCTTCGTTGCTATAAACCAGTCCTTTCAAGGCTCGTCAAAAGATCTGCGAAAACGAGAGGTCCAAAAACGACAGGTCTCAGGGCAGGAGAAACACAATCTGCACCGACTCCTGAAAGAACAAGCTCGTGTTGAGGTCGATGTTGTTCAAGAAGGACGACAATGGATTGCTGCTAAAGCCATCTCTCGCGATAGACTCGCTCGCCAGTTGAACGACAGCGGCTGGGGATGGGGTGACCATGAACTCGGTGATGAAGTCGACCGGGATGAGTGGGAGGATACCCCATTGGCAAAATACGTACAACGGCTGGTAAATGCTGCAAGAATGAATCGTCATGAATACAGATTCCCTCAAATACGTCTGGTTCTGACTGGTCTTCGTCGAGGTGAAAGGGAGCTTGACATAGTCCTTGATCAACTAGAACACATCGATCCACTGGTCAAAGTCATCATCGAGGATCAGGACAGCGACTTTGCCGCAGCACCGCCTCCTCCGCTTGACGAAGCTATTGCCAATCTGGTTGGCAATGAGCTTGCATCACTCACAACCACCATCAACCTTGATCACACCATCCTCATCGATCTTATTTCCGACTTAACTCATCTCAGACTTGAGCCCCAACCGTGGCAGTCGCGTACGACGCGTGCCCAGATAGACGAAGAGAACGCTCATGAAGGGGGTCTCATGTCTCGTGTGTTGTACCCCGTGTTAGCAGGCCGCAAGCTCGTATGTACCCGTGAAGCAGCGGATCATTTTCACGACGTACTACGAACTGTTGGCACCGAGACTGAGCGCGAGCGAGGGAAGTTATTGGTTCCTTGGGGTGATGATATAAAACAAACGTCTTGGGACCTCACGCGGCAGCGTTTTCAGCAACTCACCATTTACCCCTTACCACCTGATATTCAGATACCTGTTTCTGTAATCGATGAGGCATGGGATATGCAAGCTATTGACGGTGGTATATCCGACGGGAGCCTTCCTCGGGTCGCCCACGATGTGGCTTTGAGTAGTGGCTTCAAGAGCTCTAAGTTGTCTATCTTCATGTATGGGTGGGCGGCTGGGCTGACTACTGTTACGAGCAACAAGGAAGTCCGAGGGCAAATCCGAACTTGGGTGGAGGCGCATCGCAAAAGTGATGAAGAAACTGGGCCCCAGATATTTCGATTAGAAGTGACGAGGAACCTATTAGCCAAAGCTGCAAAGCCGAGAGATGGATGGCAAGAGAAGGATGAGACTGATGGCGGTGATGATGAATCATGATGCGTGGGCTATGCGTGGCCTACAGGATATTCAAAACGTAAACAAATAGACTAACATGTCAACTCGTACGAATTCCTATCCAAATCTTGATTGATAAGATAAGTCCGATGCCGTACTCCGTACCTAGTCATTGCACTAAAGAGTTGACGTCTTAAATCCTCAATGTCCACGTATGTCCGAGCATTATATAGTAATCGGACCAACCCTCAACCGAATCTTACTCTGAGAGTCTAGAATCGTTTAAGATTCACACTAATAATCAGCAGGAATCGCCTGCTTCTGCATCAGCAACTTCTGGGGGATCTTTACCATTTCCCTATAGGGTTAGCTTACATGACTGTCACTTATAGAATCTCGGTCTTTTGGCTCGGCCTTTTGCATCTCCACCGAATGATACTGCCCATATCCCCAGCCATTGTATCACAGAAATATACTTCAATTTACAGCTTTTCTCCAGACTATTCGCATTGTTCAATTTGCCGTGTCTCGCTGTTTCTTGGTTCTCCCTTGGCCGAGTTCTTTGAGCTCGATCCATCAAGTATGCCCGGCAATTCACCCCCAATCACACTCTCAACCCCCAGCTTCTTCTTTAATACTCCGCTGGATGTAAGTCAGGAGACCCTTACAGAAGCGACAGATCTGCAGGACACTTCCTTTGATCTACCGGCCGAGACAGCAACTGCCGGTGGTGGAACCGTGTCTTCGGCCGCCAAGACGGAGAAGAAGCGGCGCCGGCCGGCCCTCTCGTGTGAGCAATGCCGGCGCCGCAAGATTCGATGTGATCGTAGTCTACCTTGTGTAAACTGCGTCAAATCCAAGATATCGCCCTGTACTTATGCACCAACCCACATCCCAGCTTCACGTGTCAAGAAAGGCACAGGTCATGCTAGTGCTGCAGACTCAATCTCCCAAGTGCCGGCCAGGTCAGCCCCAGCCATTGGGTCTACCCAGAGGCAGTCTCCGTCAAACTCATCTGCAAGACAAAAATCTTCTAGCATCCCGAGCTCAACAGTGGGATCCAACTCAGAAGCCTCCACTGTTGATGCCCTGGCTGCGAGGGTCAAGGAGCTGGAGCAGAAGCTAGCCGAGTCTTGTTACATCACACAACCAGCAGAAGACAAGTTTATACAGCCCGACGACCAGGAAGCTGAGTCGGCTCCTATGAAAGGGACTGTCTCTAAGACGAGGTTCTTTGGTCAAAGCCACTGGATGAACGGCATTCATATGGTCAGTAGTCCATTTCACGCAACAGAATTTTCCTAACCAGACCTTATAGTTTCCCAGTGTTTTTGATATGCTCAAAGAGGCAGAGACTCGCAGGAATCAACATCACGGTGGTTTTGTCAAATGTAAAGCTCTGGGTCGTACCATCAAAGCAAATCGCTCCAAAGCTGTGTCGACTGACAAGTTGGGCGAAAATATACCTGAGCGTGGCCTTGCTGATCAGCTTGTTAATGCCTATTTTGACACCTTTGAGGGTGTGGTTCGGATTCTTCACCGTCCAACCTTCATGTCTGAGTATGAGCGCTACTGGCAGAATCCTGAAGCCTCCAGTCAGGTTTTCCTGATTCAGCTGCAGCTATGCATGGCCATCGGAGCAACTCTACACGATGATATCTTCAGCTTGCGTGCGACTTCAATGCAATGGGTCCATGAGGCCCAAATCTGGCTTGTGATACCCCCTGAAAAGAGCAGAATGACTATCGCTGGTATCCAGATCATGTGCATGCTGGTCATCGCCAAAGCGTGCTGTGCGGTTGGCCAAGACCTTACCTGGGTTTCGGCAGGGAGTCTCGTCAGACAGGCTATGTACACGGGATTGCATCGGGACCCAAGGCATCTTGGGAACATGTCCGTTTACCGTTCCGAGATCCGTCGCCGCCTTTGGGCAACTATCCTCGAGCTTAATCTGCAATGCTCCTACGATGCTGGAGGCCCCCCTCTTCTCTCCTCGAAACACTACGATACACGTCCCCCAGCAAATTTGAACGATGACCAACTCACAGACGAGCCAGATTCGGATAGAAAGCCGACTGGCGATCCCGAAACTCTGACTGATATGTCAGTCCAACTCGCACTTCAAAAGTCCTTTGCTCTTCGCCTCATCATTATCAAGCACGTCAACGAATTTAGATCCAAGGAGTCATACGCCGAGACACTTCGACTGAACTCCGAACTCACAAAGGCATGCCGCACTTTAACAGAAACACTTGCTGCTCTATCAGAGGCCCAGAGGCACCAGCCCCGAACAATCTTTACCCATTTCCACAGCTCTCTTGTTCAAATGTTCACATACCGTTGCTTCCTCTCTCTTCATCAACCAATGGTCGCCCGCTCCGCCCTCGATCCGACCTACTACTACTCTCGCAAAGTATCCCTCGACTCGTCTCTGAAGCTCGCGCGGATCACTGGCCTATCGACACCTCGCTACGGTGCTTCTGCTCCTGGAGGCTCCTTGGACCCCGTAGTCAGCTTTAACCGCCTCATCACAAACGGAGCGGGCGTGTTTCGTGTGATCCCAACTCAGACGCTTTTCTCTGTTGCACTTGAGTTTATCAAGAAGTCAGAGGAGCAGAATGATAGCCTCGGCGGCGGCCCTGTCATGAACCTCTTTGAACTTCGCGCCGTTCTCCAAAGTGCGGAGACTTGGTTCGAAAGACGGATACGTGCTGGAGAGACAGGCGTAAAAGGATATTGCTTCGTTGTTGCGTCTCTCGCTCTCGCCGAGGCCCTTGAAATGGGGCTACCGCAGGAAGACGTCGACCAAGTAGTCGTTGATACAGGAGCGAGTATGAGTATAAAAGCCTACGACTTGCTGAAAGAAGTTGCCGAGAGAGAAGGTTTATCGCTCGATGAACCTGAAAACGAAGAGGCTATACACATCGACGTGCCAGCGATTGATAGCGACGCCATGCAGGGTATTATGGAGATGCCCTTTGACTGGATGGTAATGGGTGGTGACCTTGGTCTAGATGGAATGGGAGCGTTCAACTGGGCTCGAGGTGGCATGGGTTTGCCTCAGCAGTTTGACTCTGTCGATCCATCAGTTGTGTCACAATTTTGAACCTGGCGTTGAGGGATCTGTAATGACTTGGCGATGAAGGAAAATCTCACCTTATGTATTAATGTACTTGGGCACTTGACATGGCCGCCTCTTCTCTACTGAGCTTACTTGCTTATCTTCTGAACATCAAACATGCCCCGGAGCCTCACTAATTTCCATGCGAATCCCAGCAGATTACTACCGAGTACTACATCTTGTCGGCTGGAACTTGGTCTCCAGATGACCTATATCAGCAATTGCCTCACAGACCAAGCTATTCATCGTATGAGGGGAGAATCGTATATTCAGATTTGGTCGTGATATATGCATTGTAGGCACAGTTCAAGTAGTCGTATCCCGCGGTCGTAAAGCAGGCAATAGGAGGAAACATGTAATGAGGGCATATGCAATAAATTCTTTGTCCAAAACACCCCCCAAGTTCGAAAAGATATAACATTATTAATCAATGGTCATTGTACACGGGCTTTTCCGGCCTCGTAAATCTTCCACGAATGCTGCGGCGTGATCAGACGAAGAAGCTCTGTGGGTGTCCTCATAGATGCTCATCGTCGTCGTGATTCACCCATTCTTACTCAGGAATACTACTCTCATGGGTGTCCCCATGATATCCCAAGTAAACACGTTGCCGCATCTCCATCCCTCAGAGATCATCTCCTCCTGTTCTATAAAAAAGTCATTCCTCGCTGTACCAGCCCTTTCAACTTTCCCAGCATAATTCGGTTTTCAGGGGCCACTTGACGCTCTACCCCTAATTTACAGAAGAAGCTCAAGAGGGTTCTCAAGAACCTGCTTGAGCTCCTTGAGCCACTCAGCACCGACAGCACCGTCAACGACCTTGTGGTCGAAGCTGGCAGTAAGGGTGATTTGGTCGTCGAACTCAACACCGGCCTCGTTCTCGGCGGGGATGGCAACCTTCTTGGTGGTACCAACAGCGAGGATGGCAGCCTGGGGAGGGTTGATGACAGCAGTGAAGTGGTCAACAGCGGGGTTCATGCCCATGTTGGAGATGGAGATGGTACCACCCTGGTACTCCTCAGGCTTGAGCTTGCCATCACGAGCCTTCTTGGCGAGAGACTTGACCTGGCTAGAGATGGCCTCGAGGCCACGGCCCTCAACACCGGTGACAATAGGGGTGATGAGACCAGTGGGTGTGGAAACGGCAACAGAGACGTCGACGTTGTTGAACTGGCGGATGTTACCGTCGCGCCAGCTGGAGTTAACCTGGGGAACCTTGCGGCTGGCGACAGCGATAGCCTTGATGAGGAAATCGTTGACGGAGAGCTTGTACTTGCCATCGGCAGAGCTGTTCAAAGCCTGGCGGAGCTTGAGGAGCTTGCTGACGGAGATGGAGCTGGTGACGTAGAAGTGAGGGTTGGTCTGGGTGGACTCGACCAGGCGGTTGGCAATGGTTTTGCGCATGCCGCTGATGGGGATGTCCTCGTAGGAAGCGCTGGGGGCGCTGCTGGCGGCGGGGGTGCTGCTGGCCTTCTTGACATCCTCCTCGGTGATCTGACCGTTCTTGCCAGTACCCTTGAGGCCGTCGATGCTGATGCCCTTCTCACGGGCAAGTCGCTTGGCGGAAGCGGAGATGTTGGGGAGACGGTCGAGAGCAGTCTGGAGACGGCCCTGAGACTGGTATTGTTGAGGCTCAGGAGTAGGCTTGGGGGCGGAAGCGGACTCAGACTTGGACTCGGACTTCTCCTCCTTCTTGGGGGCAGCGGGCTTAGAGGCGTCACCACCAGCGTCCTCAACGGAGAACTTCTCGAAGGCGGAGATATCGGTACCTTCCTCAACAAGGACGGCAATGGGCTATATCAGAGAATTGCATGTTAGTGACATGATTTGAATAGCATTGAGTGATATTGAGCGTTGGAAGTAGATACCCCGAGGACCGAGAGGTAACTTGAGTGGTTACAAAAAAGTGCGGAACTTACGCTTCCAACGGGAATATCCTTTTCACCAGCATCCTTGAGGATCTTGGCAATGACACCCTCCTCCTGGAACTCAAAGTCCATCTGGGCCTTGTCGGTCTCAATCTCTACCAGGACATCACCAGGGGCGATAGAATCACCGGGCTTCTTCTGCCAAGCGCCAATGTTGCCAGCCTGCATGGTGGGCGACAGAGCGGGCATCTTGATGACCTGGTGCTCGGGAAACGAGGCATAGTGTCGCACAACGTGGGCAGCGAAGCCGGTTCGCAGGGCGCTGTGGGTAGGGGCGAGAACGCGCCTTCGGAGAGCGGCGCTGAGCATTGTGGGAGGTATTAAGATCTTTCTGAAGGACAGAGATGTTAGTCGGTGATGGGACATGGGGGGGGGGCAGCGCGAATATGAACATGGCTGAGCCACTTTTGGGGATTTTGGGGGCTCTGAGAAAAGGACTCACCGGCCGGAAGGGCAATTGAAAGCAGAAGTATCGAGATGCGTGACTTACGGTCACGAACAGAAACTCGAGGAGCGGAGCGAAAAGATCAAGGACGGAGAGTGATGCAGCTCTGGCGTGAGAAGGAGAGGGAGAGAAAGAGTCGGGATCGGAGGAAATTCTTGGGGTTGGATAGACGTGGAGTTTTTTGCGTGTTGAGCTCCGGAGAGTGAGGTACTTTGAAGCTTTGGCGTGGGCTAAACCATTTCGGGACTCAAAGTGGCTGCAGGGGCCTTGAAGAGAACCCAGCGTTGGTGGTTCTCAAGTTCCGATGCGACCGTTGAGAGGACAACATTTGGGCAGATTCAGGGCATTTGGGGCCATTTCTCAAAGATTTCAGGGGATTGATGCACTGTAAGCCACTGAGCTCTAGCCCTCATACACGGGACTGGGATGACCCGCCAAATTGGAAGGATTTGGAGCTCGTAACAAAAAAAAGGGACGTGGACGCCATCATGGTACCTTGGGTTCGGGGGATCATTACGCGATATGAGCGAAGTCCGGGTGAACAAGAATAGCGAACAACGCATGTGTAAGTCACTGAGAGTATTCAATGTTGTAGCTGAAGCATTCTTTTGCCAATTGCACTCTATTACCCCGCCCAAGTCCCCCAGCTTGACCGACATGTTTAAACCTCAATACTTCCTGATATTTATGTTGAGACAATTATCAAGGCCCTGCTGAAGTATCTTATCTCGCACTCCGGAGTTGCTGAATTTTCTTCGGGCAAATTGTCCCATCCTGACTTCGGGACAGATCGGCCCGGATCATGGTGGGGGGTTCAATTGGTCGATTTTTACCCAAGTTTTTGTGAGTCCACGGGAATAAACACTCTGGAGAAGACCCTTGACGACTTCAACTGCCAGATGCAAAACGCTTCCTCCATATGGAGAAGAAGCATTGTTGATAAAGTTGCAGGGAGTCGTGACATGAAACCGGTGATGCCATATGGGCCCATTCGTGGGCAGATGTTTACACGATCGGTCACTATGCAAATAGTCGATGGCCATCAAAGATCCAGTGCCAACTCATGATCATTGAAGAAATAAATCTAAATTATCATCATTACATACATCTAATATGCGAGGTATCAAATCATCTTTATACTTTTCCACGCTCCCACAGGCCATTACAATCTCAACTTCCACCAGCCCACCATACTTTCACCATCTCTTTTGGTACACTCAATGCTGATGAGATGGACCTCTTTCTATTCGGTCCATTGCTCCCCGAGGAGCCCTTCGAGTCTTTTGATCCCTTAGAACTCTTCGACTTTGAATTGTTTGTGTGTCCTTTAGTGACCAGCACTGATTTCCTTTGGGTACCGTCTTCCCCGAGCAATCCCGTTCCTTGACGAACCACTCCGATCCTCTCCTTCACGGGCTTTGGTGGTGGTTTTGGAGGAGGCAATGGTCTCATTTCCACCTCTTCTGGTATATACTCCTTAGGAACGATGGCACGGATTCCAAAGTTGCCTTCTTCTTTCTTTGCCCGGCCATCACGTCCTCTACTTCGTCCTTTACGGTCGAACCCAAGCTGGAAACGCTGCGGAGTATCTCGCTCGGTGAAAATGGCTTCAAGCTCACTGTCTGGCTGCCATTGTGCGGCCCGGGGAAGTGATTTGAAAAGATTGCCATCAACGAGAAGTGCTGTAACAGATGCAATGGTTGTTGGTGAACGAGGGAGCCTAATCCGCTTCCAATAGATCCACGAAATGATATGAAGAAGCATCAAGGCGCCCACGATACCCTGTAGAATTCGTGTGGCGATCGCATCCTGTCGAAGGCGAACACTCTCTGTAACTTGACTACCGCTGATAACTGGGACGGCCTGAGAAACCGGCTCATCAGGATTAATACCACTGACAATATTTGTCCCATCTGCGACTGGGAATGTTCCTCTTGAAGACAAATGCCGTCGACTCTTGAAGTTCAATGACTGTGCCCTTATGATTCCGTGCTGAGATAAGATGGCGGACTTCACTTCGTTTGCGGCACTGGGAGTTGAGCTGCCGAATGTACTGTCGGGTACAGCGAACTGAGATGCGTTCAACATTGCAAAAAAGGTGTCAAGGAGACCATCTGAAGTTACGTTGATGAGCTTCGAGTATTCGAGCTCTGGAATAGCGACAGTCGTGTCCTGGGCGGTGCTTTCGACCGGAATAGGAGGATGGTCCGGATAGAGGCGTAGGTCGTCGGGTCCGTGGAAGAGAGCATCGACATCGACTGCTTCAATGGATTCGTTACAGGCAAGGGCACTGATGCTGCTCACTGACATGTCACTACTGCCCACATCGACTAGCTCTCCCCATATGTATAGCCAGTCTGAACAATGTGGCGATGACGATGTCTTTCTCAAGCCGACACCGAAGAGCGTGTTTTTACTCAGGCTTCTGCCATTCGCAGGAAATGAAGTTGTTGTCGTCCCAATAATTGCGTTGCTACCGTTGCGCTCTCCAGTTCCTCGGCAGGTCTCGCCTTCGAGATCGACACGAAGTGGATTGACTATCGTGTCGTCAAGTTTGTACTCGAGGGTGAGATTGGTGGAAATCTCGTCGGATTGATATAGTCGGCATGACATGTTTGGGCGGATTGCCGTAAGTCGTGCACTGAACTTGAGATCCTTGCCTTGGACCGCTTCGGCTAGCGATATATTCGGTACGTTGAGATTCGCATATGTAAAAGGGGGGTACGGTGCATCGCCGGCCAGTATCAGCGATGCCATGATGGTATCGTTGGTACAGTCAGTACAGATAGGATCGTCGTTGGAGGATGCTAGACTGTTGGCGAAGAAATCCTCGGTACGCAAAGCAATACTGGTGTTCTGACCGACTGGCATCGGCTCAAACAGAGGAGCAGTTGCGACTACCATGAGAAGCGCAACAAATCCACCAGAGATGGCGGCTAAAGCAGCGATATCTCGGATCTTAAGAGCCCTTGACCACGCGACATGCCTCAATGCATTCACAAGATTGAGTCCCACCGTTTCCTCGAACTCTCCTCGGCGTGAGAGATGCGAAAACGGCGAGAGAAGTCTTGTCCACCATTCTAAAGACAGCATGTACATTGCCACCAGAAGAAGCACCAAGGCTGGCACTACAGTCCATGCAATGTACGCTCCATCGTCCTTCATCGTTCTTAGCCCATCATTTCTCTGCGACACTCGTAGGGAGATCTCGAATCCTATTATAATGCAAGCCA
>JAAQRH010000569.1:0-65749 GCA_013186785.1 Fusarium pseudonygamai | reverse complement strand
GATACTCAACTACAGTGACACAACCTCGTAAACGCCAACATCTGGAATCTCAACTTTGACTTTCCTCCTCAACTCGGTCCGAGCTGTAATCGTAGATCCTGCGGCCACAATCTTCCTCGGATGGCGCCGACCATTGCATCTCTCATGATCCAGCCCTTTCTCTCCCGTCAAACCCAAAGCCTCCCTTGCCCTGCAGGATAACATTAAGCCTTAGCCGCAGCCCAGCCCAGCCCAGCCCAACCCACGATCATCATAATTTCCTCATCCACGCTGTACGACTCATGACATGTAAGCCAACCCACCTGCGGATCTTGTTCTCGGCCTCATCGCACAGATGTTGTCAAACCAGAAACAGTGTAGTAAACCTGGGCTTACGGACCGAAACTCTATCATTGCTCGATAGTTTCCAAGGCGAGAGGGGGGAACGTGTCACGTTTCCCCATAGCCCGCGAGTCAAGCCATTGATCGTCATGGCCCTCTAATTAATAAGTTAACCTTCTTTGAGGCTATGCTTGGGGGATTTGCAAAAGCTGAAAAGAAGAAACACAACAAAATCTGTGGCTGAAGGTTCTACATGTGAGCTGTATCGTGTCATTGTTACATGGGGCGTTCGGACTATGCTAGCCGTGTTTCTCGCGATATTCTTGGTAGAGTTCGACGGTTCGTGTTGGTCCTATGCGCGTTGTAACCCTTCAAGCTTCTGCATTGAAGAGACAGCGGCTGGAGGGCTTCGATATGAGCCACTGAACTCTCGCGAGAAGTGAAACGAAGTTAGAATATCCCCTTAATTTGGTGTTTTGTCGTTGGAGTGGTTGCGGGGGAGGGGGATGTTCGTCAGTGGCGGTTGAGTTGACTTTCCAGGGCGCGGGAATACCTGGGGAATTGGAAGTCAAACTGGAGGTCGGTACCATTAGAAATCAGGCCGTTCTAAGAATATCGTGGAGAGAACAGTGCAAAGGAGGTTGATGAAGACGTCTGCGGTCGAGAGGGAAGTATGCTTCCGAGTGACATTCTTCGAGCGTTCCGACAGCCCGAGCTGGGAAATGCCGTTCTCTTTGTGTTGACGGACACAACGACCAGATCATACGTTTCGTCGAGCCTATGTTGGTACATTTGGCCGAATGAATCTTGGCTTCCTGAAGGAGTATATACTGAGGCGCTACAGAGGTGTGAGGCTATTCCCAGACATTCAGCTCATGGAAGAAGCCGTCGTACGACACCCAAGACTTGCATAGCCTCAATCATTGCCATGTACGCCAAGTCACAATTGCGTGTGGTTCCAAAGTCCTTTTGGAGAATTGCGATCCTGTATATCCCCCTGAGGGAGTGAGTGTAAGACAACTTAGGATTGCTATTCGAAGTAAAAAAAAAAAAGAATTTGTTGGTTAAGCATAGCTTTAGACTAGGTCATTATTGGTACCTAGGCGTAAGGTCAGAAGTTTTACTGCTGGAGAGCCCTCCATTGTGTATGCTGAGCTGTTCCCCTGAATGAAGCGACAGTCACGTAACTCATCGATATGACTTGGCCTGCGCCCATAATATAGATCAGCACGAAGATTCTAATGCTCGAGAAGATAGAAACCAAGGTTATGATGCATGCTTAAATCATCTCCCGAAGCAATGCCAGAGTGTTACACGTCCACGAGGATTTGAGACACTTTGATCAAGAGCGTGTGCAATCATTCATGGCCCCCCAATCAAGAAGAAGAGAGCCTAAAGTGAAACTATAGTTCCTGTAACAGGATTGATTCATATAATACAGGCCTGAAGACCTTTGAACGTGCTGATATCAACGAGTGTCATAAGAGCTTCAGGGGAGGAGGATTGCAACTTGAGCATCACGTACAAGCAATTCCCCATAATGCCCACGGACTTCGGTAAAGGGTATAAGAAATAAAATTAGATAATCGTATAAGCCTGGATTTAGTAGTGGATTTAAGATGCAAATCGTAATCGGAAAGAGTCTCCTGCATGCGCTTCAAGGAAGAGCTCGACGTAAGGATGGCCACTGTGACCGATACCTGCGGTTTAGCAAGAAAATGCTTCCAAACACGAAGAGAGACCAGCTCGGATAGCTGTGAATTTGTTTTCAAAACTAATCTTGGGTGTAGTTCAATAGGAACGCATTCCAAGTTCAACCTGGGCCCCCTTTCACAGACAGTACACTTGACACGAACTCATCTCCACGGCCACAGTGCCGGAGTCAGTAGCGGTAATCTCGAGACACATGCGGCGATGAGGGTATAAACATGAATGGAGATGGAGAAGTGAAAGTAAGCGCCCCATGGGTGTCGAGGCGGATGGTAATGGTACCAGCTGGGTAAGAGTGTTGAGAGACATGCTCCCCAACTTCAAGAGTATCGTCGAATGACAATCATATGCCCATTACAATCTTCAACGCTTGCTAATACAAGATGATACGCTAATATTGCCCCCTCGAGGGCAGTCCACGAGGGGGTAGTCCAAAAACCCCAGGGCTTCTATCCTCAGTGACAGAAGGTTCTGGTGAAGTTGGTAGAGTTTATACAATTGAGTATAGATTTTAGTAGACTCTAGATCTGGAGCTTCTGGAACCTCAGCTTGCTCCCTGTATCCATGTGGCTCCGAGTACTAAGCGGTCACCACTTCGTGGTCCTCCTCCGACTTCCTGAAAGCATCCTGCAGAGGTATCTCTGCTAACGGCACGACCTTTGTCTTCTTGACAAACTTCCATATCAAGTACGCTGCGGTAACAAGAGGGATATCCCTGCGACGCGATTAGTATACGGGTGTGGTCGTCGGTATCAGGAGAACTTACAAGTAGGATGATACAAAGCCAACGGGATCCCAATTACCCCTGGTAAAGACACGGAAGCCGCCCGTGAGGAGGATGAGCAGTGTCATGAACAAGCCGGCGCACGAAGAGTAGACTACTCTGATGTTAGCTAAGCTTCTCCAACTTTAGGCTCACACTTACAAGTCCAGGAGTTGTGCCAGGGCAGTTTTTCGATGGGAATTCCTTGCTTTTTCATCGCAAGGCGCAGGCGAATGTGGTTCAACAAGATCGATGCCCAGGAAATCAAGACTCCCGCCGCTGTCAAATCGACTAACCACCAGAAAACAGTCATAGCTCCGTTGGAAAGACTCATGAAGCTGAGGAACATGAAGCAAGTGAAGAAGAGCACGCAGACGTAAGGCACACCCCATGCGGTCGTGCGGAGGAAGATCTGAGGTGCCTGTCGCTTGAGAGCCAAACCATAGAGAACACGGGTACCGGCGAGAAGACTCTGATTTGAAGCAGACCACGCGGAAGTTATGACAACGGCGTTGACGACTGAGGGGATCGCAGGGATGCCGGCCGCGGAGGCTGCGATGACAAAGGGGCTTTGACCTGCGGCTCCGGACTGATCGTTTAGTCTCTCGTCGTCGCTTCTCACAAGCATACCAACAACGAGGATGGCCAAGATATAAAAGACCAGAATTCGGATGAAAACGTTCTTGCAAGCCTTGGGGATAGCACGTGCAGGATTCCGCGTTTCGGCTGCAGCCATGGCGATAGATTCGACGCCTGCGAAGGAGAAGACGGCGCTGGTCATGACAGACCAATAACCAAGGAACTGACCCCAGCTCCCTGAAGCGATGTATTCAACAAACGGTCCCGGGTCCTTCCAGTATCTGAAGCCAATCCGCTCTGTGCCTGGGACGCCTCCCAGGTTGATGACCAAACCCAGGATAATGAGGAACACGACCAAGAGGATCTTGAGAAGGGCGAACCAGAACTCGACCTCGCCGAAAACCCGGACGAAGCAGAGACCGACGACTGTGGTGAGGACGATGAAGATCATGATCCATAACGACGGATTGATATCGGTCCAAAACTCGAACAACACACAGATGGCCGTGATTTCTGAAGGGATCGATAGAATGTTTCCGTAGACCAGATTCCAGCCGATTGCGAACCCCCAGGCGGGATCAACAAGAAATTCAGCATGTCGCACAAAAGCTCCTGTCACCGGCAACAGCGCAGCGACTTCTCCCAAGGCGAATTGCACGGCGCACACAACGAGACCGACAGTCGCATAGCCAAGCAGCGCGCCGAGAGGACCACCAGTCTGAACAGACTGACCCAGACCGAGAAAGAGACCGGTACCGATAGCGCCAGCGATACCCAGCATCGAAAGATGCCTCTCGTGCAGACCTCGCTGGAGGCTCTGCTCCTCGGTGGCCGTCACAAGGTCGCCATTGTTGTCGTTCCTTGCCTCCACGCCCATTGTCGGGCTTGCCTTTCCACCAGCAGCAAGAATGTCGGCGCTCATCTTGACGCCTCCCGATCTGGTTGCTGATGAAGATGTTTGATAAGTGTTGATCGTGGTCTTGGCGGAGAGAAGTCTTCTATTTACGAGCTCAGGGAGTAAGAAAACTTGTGATATCAAACCAGGGTGCCAAAAAAAACCTGTCTAAGATCCTGCAAAGATCTACTAGACTTGCCTAGATCTTTTCATCACCTCCGTTTGCGAGGCGAGAAATGTCTTATCGACGCCATCACTTGAGCCAATGGTGCAATCTGAGATTGACTGGGGGGCTTCGGACAGTCAGATACGGATACCGGCAATATTGCGGATGTGATTGCTCTTTTGATCTATGGCGTGGTTGAGGGAGTGGGTTGGGACTCCATTTAATTGGAATTTTGCAAAGTCTAATCCTTCTAGAATCTGGCGATCTATCGTATCGGCACGCTAAGTTGAAGCTACTGTACTTCTGCCTACCCTACAATACCTCAGATGTGATGCTCAACTTCATATCGGAGGAGCATTAATAAGGACAGCTGATAGCTATTCAGGCCTGTTCATGAATCGTAGGATAACGTACCATAGCGGAGATAATGTGAAAACAAGCATTGATCCAGCTCTCGATCGCTTCTTGTTAGCACAGCTATTCCACCTGTGAATTATCATCAGACATCCGAGTTGAGCTGCTAGTAACAACGAGTCGACTTTTCTTTTCACGGGAACATCCAATGACTAGGTTTGCAGCAAGGAATAAATATATACTTTTAATGCTGTTCTACTAATTTATATCGGCCCAGAAGCATAGCTTCATTTCGAACTACACAACAAAAACACCAAACACACGCAGACAAAAACCAAGAAAGCCAGCACTACCCACAGGAGAATCGGAATACTACGTTTTCCCGTGAGCTCTTCCCTTTGCTTCCGTTTTTCATCGATAAGCTCAAAGACACTTTGATCCGGCTTGCAGGTGACCTCTTCTGGAGGTAGCTCGCCACTGACGAAATATTTGGCTACAATATCTTGAGTGCAAGCTGAAGGATGGGCCTCGAAGCCATGCTATGAGTTTCTGTCAGCATCACCATCAATTCAAGACATGATGTTATACTAACACCAACACCTTTGTGAACAACAACCTGGCTCCCAGGAAATCTGGCAGATATCTTCCGGGCATTACCCAGGGGAGTCACCGGATCGTATTCACCGTTGACAAGAAGGATTGGGACTCTTGTCTTGACTCTTGAAAGGCTTGTAAGATTTATCGCCTCAGCCGCGTGAGTGTTCCATCGAAAACACACCGAGGCCGGAAGCAGGGCCGCGAGGAAGAAGGGGTTATCGTGGGCCTGATCGTCTTGGAACAAGGAAATGACTTCCTTAGGGGTTTCAGCGCGGAAAGTTGCGTCACTGCACCGAATCGCTACATTGGCAAGGCCGACCTGAGGGTTCCATGTTGTCGAGTTTTGGTTCCAAGTTGCCGAGTTTTCGAAGCCAGGACTCTGGGGGCACATCGAATGATTGCCCTCCAAAGCGGTATCAATCAGTTCATCCAGCCAAAGGTAACCATCAATGTTATAGAGAGCTCCGAGTACCCAGTTGCTCAGCGCGAGTGATTTAGCGCTGTCTAAACGACCCCCAACTCCTGTGCAGACCATGAAGACGCGATCGAGGACTTCGAGGAAATCATCTCGTTTTTTGGGAAGCTTGTTAGCCGAGTGACATGAATTATTTGCGGCTGCCATGCACTCGTCGTAGAAATGATACAAGGCCTTCTTTCCATCCCTGGTGCTATCGAGCCCCAGGTTGTCAACATAGTCGTCGGCGAGCAGATTGCCATCGAGAAGCATGCGCCCAATACGGTCAGGAAACATACCAGCCAGAACTTGACCTATGACCGTGCCGTACGAAATGCCCCAGTAGTTGATGCGGTTACCTATTTGCAGGGCAATTTCCGCGACATCTCTGGCGACGAATGCAGTGCCACGGAACCTCCGTGCCTCGTCCTTCGTAAGAAAGGATTCCGTAATATTGCTTATATAATCCAAACCATCGCTGATCAACTGTTCAGTAATAGCTTCGTGTTCACTGAGGAAGTACGACGAATCCTGAGCGGTGTAGACGAGCTCTTCGACCATTTGCGTCAGAGTTCCGTTATCATCAGGCGGAGCCAATGTTTTGCCAGTACCACTAATTCGAGGTTAGATTTGACTTTCACAAACTTGAAATAGCCGAGATGTCACCTACCGTGGGTCAAAACTGACTATGTCGTATCGTCCGCCAAACATCGAGAGGGTATCGTTAGGGTCCATTCGCAACAAGGTCTCGACTCCCGAAGCACCTGGACCACCAAAATTCACGATGACGCTGCCTTTGTACAATTTCTCGGTCTTAGATTTCTCGGGTGCTTTGAGCTTGATCAAAGTCAATGTCGTAGTGCCCCTGGATAAGTTGGTATAGTCGAGAGGAACATCTAAAGGGCTGCACTGGAATGCCTTGTTCTTTTCCAATTCCTTGAATTCACGAACGCCCAGATTGCACGGGGTCCATTTCAAGCGTAATTGTACGGGTTCATCGAACTTTTGGTGATCGGGTATGAGAATACCAGGAGCGTCATCTTTGGGCAGATATATAGCATGTATGCAGTGCAGGAACAGGAACAGGTGGATGGGAATAATGCTTATGACCTTCATGTTGAATAGGGAGGGTGACGATGTGATGCTGAGAGGGTGGTATACTGAATAAAGTTGACACGCCGACGGAAATGGGTGGGCTGTAAATGACTGAATGGGTTGAGAGATGTGTGTAAAGGTCCAAGTTTGTTTACCAGGTAGACGTCTGACTTGAAGTTGTTTGACTCCCAGCATGACAACGATGGAAGGGGCCAGTGACGAGTTGCGTCAGCCGCGACAATGAGTTCGGAAGGAACTCAACACTCTAATGCCTAGAAGCCATTGGGGAGTTGCGACCGCAGCCCCTGAAGAGTAGTCCCTGAGCTTCGAAGCATTTGAAAGCATCAGACATTAGAGCACGCAACCCAGATAGACACAGAGTGATCGAAAGCAAAAGAAAAGACAATGAAAGAAAAGGATTCGGGACTTTCTTAATGAGAATTCGTACAAATGCGAGGATTCGAATTGGCCCATGCTTCATCAAATGTGCTTATGGTGAACCCCTTTCCGTTTAACTCGATATCGTACCAATACTAATGACACTGGTAGGAAGCACGGTCGGTGTCAAGCTACTTCCACTTTCGAGTCTAGGAGGGATCAGATCTGGGAATTGGCGAGATGGAGCCTTCCATGATTCCGCCTTGGTTTTGTGCCCTCAGGTCCCGTCATGTACGGGTAGGTACCTTAGGTACCTTAGGTACCTTGGGTACCTAGTATTTGGTAGCACGAAGCCTGGGCTGGGACAGGCGGAAGAAACTCGCGGGCCAAATGCGTCGTTCATCTCCAGCTGTGAAATATCCTTCAATCACTACAAGCCAGGCTTCGTCTCATTGTCTCCTTGTAGTCCAAAACTTCTTTCCGATTTGATCTACATGCTTCAACAAAAGATCATGGCACATATCTGTTGAACCCGACCGAGAGCAGAGCCACGGTGTCTGTTGATGGCGACACAATACCTTCGCGAGCCTACAATAAAGGACTGACATACTGAATTCATCCTTCAGAGAGACTCTTCGCTTGATAGAGATCAGAATTGAATATCTCATCAAGTCCCGTTGCACCACTGAGCGCTCACGTATCAATTGTGTAGAAATGTGATGGCGATTAAAAATGTAACTAATGAGAAACTCTGCTCCGCGTCTTTCCCAAGGAAACAAAGTTGACAGAACAACAATCTTCCATGAAGAATCTGCAAGTCATCTATTCCCACACTTGAGCTGTAAGCTTGTCTTGCGTACAGACTTCTCCGAAGCTTGGTCCGGGACCGTTGGTATTGCCTCCACTGGCGAATAGACATTGCCCTCGCGACTTTTCCATCCACTGAACTCCCTGGACTTGTAAAAGCCAGCTGCGAGGCCACGAGCCAAAGGCTGCTGGGAGAGATCCATGTTGCATGACCTAAACCTCAGGCTCATCATCATATGACCAAAGTATGCCATGCTGAGACTTCTCATCCCAGAGTCCCGAATCCTCTGCCTCGTCATTGAAGGCCATTTGAAGCCCGCTGCCCAACGTGAAAACGCAGCATGACCTGCAAAATATTGTCAGCTTGTGGAATCACATCAAGTCGGAGGGGTATACGTACACCGCAGTTGAGACGCCAAGGAATGCCTTTACGCAGCCAACAAGCCCACCGATGGGGGCAAGACAGAGATCCATGTTTGGTTGTGTATAAATTTATAACAAGATTGGAGAGGCCGAAATCCGTTATAAGGGATGGTGTCGATGAGTTCGGGCTTCGAGCGCAATCGTTAAGGCAATTTATGTGTCGAGAAGTGATTGCTCCGTGGGAAGAGAGAGGCGTAAGGTTTTATACTCACTTGGAGCCTGAAGATAAAAGTTTTATGCCTTGGGGGGGAAGGTTTCACAACAAAGGTCTGCATATTAGTGTTTAATGACGGAAGGGCGAATAGGATCAAAATTTGCGCTCTGTACACCAAGAACCGCAACTCGGTAGAGAATTGGCTGAGTTATTTCGAAACTCACTGCCATGTCGAACAAAGAGTCACAGAACACACGCATATTGAGAGAAAAAGCACTCTATTTGAAGATCCTGGCGTATCCCTATGCTGTCTTGTATTCCGAAATGCTGATGATCCAGAGCGCCGGGCCTGTTTATAATAGAAAGTCTGAGGGATAAAACCTCTCCTCTGTGGAAAAAAAAGAGTTCTTGAGCGACGGCTCAGGATGGCGAAGATGCATCTAATGCTCCGTTCAAGGTCTTGCAGATCTCCCAATCTACCCACCGAACGCCTCTAAGCGTGACTCTGACGTCGCTATGCAGTCAATGAAAGACAAAATGAACGATAAAAAGGAAAAAAGGAAGAAAAGAAAAGGCCGTGATCTCATCCACCCGGTGTCGTGTATGGTCAAGAAGAAACTCCGTTGCAAATCACTCGCGATGCTCGTGAGGTTCATGCGATTCGTGAGACTGGGTGATAGTTTCAGCGCCCAATGACTTCTCTGTTGGCAAGACAATAGCTCGGTCCAAAGCATAAGGAAGTCCACGATGGCGCCCACGAATCATCATGGCGCAGATGATGAGTTTACTGAATGTCGAAAACTCGGTGCAAAAAGACGAATTGATGGTAGGATATCCTAAACTCAAGCCGACATTACAGCTACATCGCGGTTAGCTCTGACGATCATGGTGAAGGGGACCATCCTTACTATGCTGAAACGCCCTCGAACAACATCGGCCACATTGCAAATGCCTATTATGGTGAGCGTTGTAGCCAATGCCCTCTGGAGCCATACTTACCGGATCATTACCGTCCATGATCTTCTTGTGCTCAGCAATAGAGATACACAAAAGCCCAAGACAGATGTACCACAAATCGAAACTCAGCTGGTTCCGGAGATGGGTTACAAAATATGAGCCACCATCTTCCTCATCATATTGTAGACTATGCTCGTAAATGCCCAAAGAGCGCTCCTCATAGGTATTTGAAGAACGGACGACGATTGAGATGGGGTACACGGAGATGTACATCATGATGAGCAAAGCCATTTGCACAGCCGGGTTAACATTGGCAAGGTTGAAACTGGCTGTACCAGTGTGTCGAGAACTAACAGCCTGAAACACAGCGGCGCAGAACCTCTGCCATCCAGGAAGTACCGTCACAGTCGAGTTATCCAAATCCAGGAGTATGATGAATAGAACATCAACGAGATTAAGGAGGGCAAGAATACCGAAAAGTGCCCAGGTTGGTCCACTGGGAAAAAGAAGGGTATAACATCGCCGCGGGTGATTGAGAAGAAAGTGTAGCGGCTCTTGAAGGGAAGACTGCTTCGAGACGACCTTGGAGGTAGCCCAAATGACAAGCCGGAGGAGGACAGGGTAAAAGGTGTGGCCAGCAAGGGCGAGGGCGCTCATGATGAGAAGGGGAGCGGGGGCGTCATTGAAAGATATCATTGAATCAGGAGTCAAGGTGAAACCCAAGTTAGTGATCATGGTTTGAGCAGAGTACACTGCCCTAGATAAAATGTGAGAAGGGTAGAAGCCATAACCCAGGAGGAAACTTACCACCAAATTCGATTTTGCCCGCACTTGTCGATGTACTCAACGTACTTCTTAGGAGCATTCTGAACCCATGCTATCAAGCAGACAGCCCCGAGGCAGTGAAGAAAAACATAGTAGCCTGTAGACATTAGTAGGTTGTCCCTGGTCAACCTCCCGAAGACTTACCAATGATTATCTTGAGTAGGAGCTTTAGGCTTTTGTACTCGATACCACCCAGTTCCTCCCGGTCCTTAGACGACAAGTTGTGAAAGATGGAGTTACGCCCTATGGTTACCTCTCGAGATAGCCGGGGAAAGTCACCCACGGCAAGTGTTGGTGCCCTGGCTAGCGGACGCTCCCTAGGCGCTTGAGTAGGATTGCCAATAACAAAGAGTGACGAAGCAACGTTGGCGACGCGCTCGACAGAGCGGACTTTAGCCAGACTAAGGCCCGCACTACGTCTACTGCGAAGGATACCAATCGGGGTGGACTGAGTTCGCGAAATAGGTTCAATAACGTCTTCTAGAAGGAGGGCTTAGCTCATGTCACATGCAGTACATGCAGCAACAAACAGGGATCGTACCGTCTCGAGTATCTCGGCTGAATCGTCGCTCAGTATTTAGCTCGACAAAAGGAAGTCCTGGGTACGTCAGTTGGTATGAGAAAAGGAGCAAATAGCGGCGTACCTTGGTCTCGAGCGCGAGGACCGGGGATATAGAGAGTCGACTCCTGCTGTTCATGGCGAGGATGCCGATCGGTCGAAGGATCAAAAGTGATTCTCGTTTCATGCTGGTCTTCCTCTTTGACCTTCTCTTCCTTAATCGTGGGTGAAAGAATGTCTACCGGCCGTTGTTGAGTTAGATGATCAGGAGCTGGATCAGTCCGACTCCGAGCCTCGATTGGCGGGAGTGCATCCTGCTCCGCGGCATTCTTATGGACGCGTTCTGTCACAGATCGTGCAAGTCCCGGTCTTTTGTCGAGTACTTCTGAAATAGGATTATCAGCTCCGTTTTCTGGATCCTCCTTAGGATCTAGATCCACTGGTCTGCGTCTGCTGAGCAGAGCAGGAGCTTTGGCGAAACGTCAGCAGTGGCGGCCAAGTAAAGGCGAGAACGAACTGACCAGCATTCTTGAGGTATCTGCGGAACCAGATAAGGCGAACGACCACGACTATAATATTGATTGTCACAAGATTGCAGACTAATGGCACAAAGTACAGAAACAGCTGCTGGTATGTCTTCAATACAGGAACATCGACTCTGTAATGAAAACGGTTAGCACCGTTGAAGCCCACAAAGTGTGGTAGGAAGTGGCTCACGTAGTTAAACCGGTAACGGTCGAGGCGCTAACGCCAAAGAAATAGGCATCGATTGCACTCAGCTTGCCTTCCGGATAGATGAACAAGAAGCTCGACAGACCCATGCAGATGATATAGATATCTACGTGCCGCCAAGTAGCGTTGTCAGCCGCATCCTTCCAGCACCTTGTCAATAGAACGGCACTCACAGTGTATTTTGACAAAATTGAGATTTGGGCGCCACATGTTCGTCTCTTTGGCGTTAATACGCCGAAGACGATGCCCCAGTGAGAGGGTGTTTCAGGGCTGTTTGCAACTTGAACGGGCGTAAGGTCTGGATGTTCTGTGCCGTTTTCCGAGGAAAGTAAGTGAGCGAGCAGGTTGCAGACCAACTCGTTTGAGCAAGAAGAGAGTGCGAGCAGGCAGTGTTTGAGCGAATTATTGCCAAGCCGAGGAGCCGGGATGCCAGCTGTGAAGGCATCTGCAATAGCGGGAGTGGTGCATTGACAATAGAACCCGGCAGGCTAACGCAGTGGATGTAGGTGGCCACCACAATTCGCTGACAATAGACGGGACATTGTCACCGTATTGTTAAGGAAGAACCTCTCTGCCCGGGGTAGCATCCGGTAGTCATCGAGCACCGCCGATAGAAACCGCAGCTCTTGCAGGGGAATGGCGGTAAGGGACCCTGAGGGTATCATGGAGGAGGCCTCGCGATACCTGATTTGGCTGATATAACGTCACTTGCAGGCCCTTTCGATGACAGCAGTGCTTCGTTATTTGAATCCCTGATTGGGCTTTAGGCGGTGGCAGTGCAAGATTAGCTGGGTCTGCATCACATGCCTAAGCTTTTGGGGGTAAAGAGATAACTTTATAGCGGATACAGTTGTAGGGAGGTATCTCTAGCGCTGTTGTTTAATTGAACGCATCGTATTTTGTGTCGGCTCCATGCATCAACACATCTGGGGATCGTTAGTGAGCTAGGTCCCTAGGTACTCAACTGTCCCAATGGAGTGCACAGGGCGTGGGCATGAATGTGAGGCTGGGCGATACCATCCATGCCTGAGTCATGTTGCTTCTGTCATCCATGTCTTGAACCTCGAAAACAAATCTCAATACTGAAACATCAACATTCGAATCGAGGTTGAGACGATCAAGAAGATTAGGGATTGGGATGTCAACGCTAATAAGCTCAAATGCCAAGCGCCAAGATCAGATCAACTGCAAGTGCTCGCGCGAACAGACAGGGAAGACACATTATGTCATCCCTCATCGTAAAAGTGGAGATGCACTCTAATCGCGCTCACGAAGCGCGTCGCAACACGAGCTTTGGCTTGGATCATACATCGTCATGCAAATCGAGTAAACAACAAAACAAAATTCAACCTCAATTTTCTTTCTCTTCTCGACAAGCCAATCTCTTATCAATGACCCATCTACAGCTTCACCTTTAGCAATGGATTACAACTTTGGCCAGGACGCTCCCTCCGGCTCTGGCTCCGGCTCCTCAAACTGGCTTGGATTTGGTCAGCGCGTAACTGTCGCTTCTTCATCCCCTGGTGTGCCCAGCACCATGCCCGAGGCTGATGATGCCTCTTTTGCCGAATCTTATCGCCCAGAGGCTTCTCCTTTATTCAACCCTCTTTTCATGCCCCGAAACCCGGCCCCTGAAGCTGCACCCTCGAATGCTTTAAGCCCTGGTCCTCCTCCCACCTGGCCCTGGCAACGCGATACAACCTTCAATAGTGACGGTTTCGACTCCCCCGATGTCTCTGCTCTCCCCGAGCAGCCTTCGCGTTACTCTGAATCCCCCGAAGATGATACGCCACAAGAGTCCGCTATCGTTGAGGAACCCACTGATACTCATCATGCTACTTCCCCCGAACGCGCCCCATTCTCGCCGCTGCGCGAATCCGCTGCAGGTGCGCAAAAGAACTCGATCATTCAGTCGAACATCACCGAAGAAGTGATCACGGAGGCTGGCGCGGACCCCGTCGTTGAGGAGTCACGCGTTGAGATTTATGAGCATACGGAGACCATTGTACAGTCCTCAGAAAAGGAGCCTGAGGAATTGCTTTCTCAGCAAGAACCTGACAATGTTGTTCAAAATGGTGAAGCCGATCGCGTTGAGGAAACACCTACCCAGACACCCATTGAGCAAGCTGCCGATGGCCAGCAAACCCCAGCGCAAAATCAATCCAAATCACCAGAAATTGCCTCAGCCCCTGCCACAGGACCTAGTTCTCTTAAGAATGCATTGCTTTCAGTTGGCAGAGGTATTATGAAGCGTATGTCAGCGCCACCTCCCGCAGTTGTGGCGACACCTCAACCAGAAGACTCTCAGAATCGAAAAGCTACCTCGACACAATTAGAACAACAGACCGAAAGAGCTGGTTCTACTCCCTCACTAGTCGTTGAACTGAAATCAATGTCAGAGCCTGAAAAGGCAACATTCACTTCCCAAGCTCCTGCAGCAGAGGATGGACCATCGCTTGATGAAGAACCTGTTGTACCAGCATCCGCAAAGCGGAGCCGACGAAGCACACAGGCGGCTGTGGAAGAGGCTTCGGGGTCTGCTACAAAGCCCACTCGTGGCCGCCGAAGCATTGCTTCTGCGCCAGCTTCACCCGCGGTTAAGAGCGCTCCTCCGTCAGCCCAGAAACGAGCCCGCAAGTCCATGCCTGCAAGTGTTCTCGCAGACCAGACCCCCAAAAAGCGAGGACGCCCACGCAAGAGCGATGCTGTGGCCACTCCAGCCGCGCCCCCAAGTACCGCAAAGAGAGGCCGACCCAGAAAATCAGAAGCCACTCCAATCGCTGTCCCCAGTGCATCAATGCCCTTGTCTGCCGGAGGCCGTCGTGTTGCCAGTGCTCGCAAGGCTGTAGCAACACCTCGAAGAGCTACGACCACCCGGACACCTAAGACGGCAATTGGACTTCGCGCTGCAGCTACGCCTACGACAACACCAAAGCCACGCGGCAGGCCACCGAAGAACCCTCCTCAGCCGACAGAAGAGGAGGAAGAAGTCGAGCCAGAGGTGGAAGCGCCCAAGCGTGCTGGTCGGGCAAAGCGAGGTGCCGACTCGACTGACGATGCTCCCGCCACAAAGAAAAGCACACGCACAGTCAAGCCACGCACAGTTCCCTCGCCAGCCAAGCGAGGCCGGGCTACAAGAAAGACTGCTGCTTCCACTCCAGCGGAGAAGGCAGAACCTGCCACAAAACGTGGTCGCCGACCTGCAGCTGCGCCCAAAGAAGAGGAGCCCACCGAAGCTCCCAAAAAACGTGGTCGTCCTGTTTCCAAGACTGAAGCGCCAGCAGATGAGGAGTCTGCTCCAGAGCCCAAGACGCGAAAGCGAGGTCGTGCTGCAGCTGCCGAAGACACCACGGCTGAAGAGCCGGCTCCCAAGAGACGTGGCCGTGTTGCTAAGTCTGCCCCAGAGGAAGAACCAGCACCGGCTCCTAAACGACGTGGAAGGGCGGCTGCCTCAAAGGCCGACGAAGAGGCCGTAAGTGAGCCTGCACCTACAAAAAAGCGTGGAGCTGCCAAGACCGCTACTAAGTTGGCCGAGAATGCTGCATCTGGGCCCGAGTTGGCTCCCAAGAGACGAGGACGTGCAGCTGCCTCATCCAAGGCCACCGAAGATGTTCCTGCTGAGACTGCCACCACAAAGCGTGGACGTTCTAAACGCACAGCACCCGAGCCTGAGCCTGAAGTTGAAGCACCTGAGCCTGCGACCAAGAAGCGACGTACAACACGCAAAGCCGAGGAGCCAGTTGTTGAGGAACCAAGCAAATCTACAGGACGAAAGACAGGACGGCTTACAAAGGCTGCGAAGGAAGTTGTGGAAGAGCCCGCACCCAAGCGTGGCAAGTCTACTCGCTCTAAGGCCGCTGAACCTGAAGAGTCGAAGCCTGCCTCCAAGCCTCGTGGTCGAGCTGCCGCGAAGAAGGCACCAGAGCCTGCTATCGAAGCCGAGGCGGAGGCCGAACCAGAGAAGCCCAAGGCTCGTGGACGGCCCGCAAAGGGAAAGGCTGGAAAGGGAGAGCTCTCAAGCTCAAAGACCGCTGAAGCTCCAGCTCCAAAGCGAGGACGAGGGGCAGCCAAAGCCACGGCCACCAAGGCCAAGGGCTCTGCTCCTACAGGTGTGACCAAGACGGGGAGAGCAGCACAAACTGGTGTACGAAGAGGACTGCGATCAAGGGGCTGAATTAATTAATGTCTGATATACACATGCAAACTTTTGTTTCGGCGATAAAAGGATGGTAGGGTGGACATCTGGTTTTTGGGGTTTATTGTAAATTACTGTATTCGGGATGAGCAGGCATGGGTCAGGAACGGGACGGATCATTACGAAAGCACTTGTATGGAGTACATGGAATAGCAACAAGTTCACATATCTGCTTCTGGTTCATCTGTGATGAAAGTGCTAAAGAATCGCCACATTTTCGTGGACTTGTGAGGTAACAAAGCATAACATAGCAACAGAATAAAACCATCAACCTCCAGGCTGGTATCTTGAAAACAAAAGAACGAAAACCCCAAATCACTCGTAAAGATCCTTATCGATATCACCATCCTTGTTGGAATGGGGGCTTGTCACCTTGATGCCATTCTCCAATCGCGACAGCGTCATGATATACCCCTTGTGATCGCACCAACTGCGTACCATCTTGACAGCTGTCTTGATCTCTCGTCCATTGAGTTGCCAGAGTGACAGCTCGGCGATGTCCTCGTCATCAAGCGGCTTGTCTCCATAGGCTGCGGTGATCTCTCCTCCAGCATTGTCGTCTGTGCCGTCGTTCCTAGGCGTAGTGGAACCCGTAGCAGGAGATTCGTCCGTGACATCGGTGACTCGGTTGTTGTCAGACAGACGTCGGAGGAACTTGCGCCAAACGGTCTCGCGGGCCTCACGGGTGAGAGACTTGAAGAGAAGATGCAAGCTGACTCGGCTGCGGAACGCAGGATCAATGGTATGATACAGGTTGGTGGTCAGGAAGATGATGCCGCGATAGTACTCGAGCTCGCGAAGAAAGATGCTGACGAGTTCATTGCGATGGATGTCGTTGGGGTTACGCTCTGCCATGAAGACGTCCGCTTCGTCAAGCAGGATGACAGCATTCCACTCGGTAGCCATCTCAAACACTCGCTTGATGTTTGCACCCAAAGCAGCAGCATTAATACCGAGATCCTCAGCCTGCAAGTAGAAGAGAGGGCGATGGGAGCGATCAGCAATCGCTTCGGCCATGAGGGTCTTTCCTGTTCCAGGAGGGCCGGACAGAAGCATGATGAGACCTTGTCCCTTGCCGACAATTACATCTTCCATAGCCGTGTTGGGACCGTTGGCGAGACTGTGATTCTCAACGAACGACAGCACCAAATCCTTCTGCTGCTCGTCAAAGACAAGGTGGGAGTACGCTTGATCGTTCCAGACAATCGGCTCAAGATCTTCAACGTAGAAGAAAACTATAGATTGTTAGCACAAGCACAAGCACAGCCCATCAGACATCAGCGATCTTACCCCAGAGTTTGTTCTTCAAGGCGTATCCACCGATCAGCTCGGTCATGAATGCAAGCTCTTTGGGCTTCTTAAGAAGCTCTTCCCTGTTCTTGGCCTGGTCCTCCTCATTGAGTCTCTTCTTCTGTGTCTTGGGATGTTTGCCCTCAGGTTTGGCTTCGGCGAGATCCTGTTTACGGCGGCGGTTTGATACATCGACCACCTCAATCTCTGGGTCCTTGTTCTCGCGCTTTCCTTGGGCAAGATGGTATTTGTTGAACCCGACCACGTCGACTAGGACACGGCACTCCACGTTGTGCTTCTCAACACTCTTTTCTCCTGGGTGTATAGCAATGCCGTTGTATGAGCAATACACCAAGCCCTGTAGGTCAAGAACCTTGCGACCCCGAGATAACAAGCGCTGTTCAATGGCATCTTTCTCCGGATGCATCTCGAAGGGGTAATGACGAAGGTCACGGATGGGCTTGTTTCCAGCGAACTCGTTGATCGTGAGCGACTGCTTTCTCCAGACGAACTCCTCGCCGTTGAAAGCCATGACTTTGACTGACAGGACGAGCTGCTTGACACCATCATTAGTGTCGTACTCGGTACCATCCACCTTGGCAATGAACTCGGAGTTCATTCCAAAGCTGTAGACTGTAGATTCCTTGGGGAATAAAGTCCAGGCGGTACGGAAGTCAATGAGACCCTTGTCGAGCAAATTCCGTCGCTTGATTTTGAGATCGCGGAAGATCTCATCAATAACTCTGAGGAGCAGTTGCAGGTATCCCTTGAGCGGATCGCCCTGCTTGGTGTTGCGATACAAAACTCGGAGCTCATCTTGACAGAACCACAGAGGGCGAAAGGGCTCTTTGAACAAGGCGGCATCACAGATATCGAGAAGGAGGTTCTCCTCTTTCTTCAGAATAGGCTCGATTGCACTGACAAGAAGAGGGTTCTGGACATCGACTCCGTGGTACTTGAGAGGGTATCGGCCTGAGATAGGGCCCTTCTGCATATCTTTGATCTTGTACACTTTGATGGCAGCACAGTCTCGTGTCTTGGTAATGGCGGTGGACACTTGCTTGGGTGGGTAGGTTTGCCAGTCCCAATTATTCCTCGTAGGATCCGAGCGCTTTCCCTCGTAGAGGGTATATATGAAGGTGTCGGCACCAAAAGATGGATCTATGAGGTTGATGTCGCCGGGCTCCTCCTCCTTGTACCCTTTCTCGAGATCAAGTGGCTCATCGAGAGGAGATTTCTTGCGGTGGAGGAACTTGTGCTTCCATTTCCAAGTCATGTCTGAAATGTTGTCGCCAACTTTCTCGAGCTTGTTATACATGATGGCCAGAGTTTTTAGAAAGCACCCAAAGTCATCGTCAAGTTCGGAGTCGGAGATAGAGGTGGCTCGCATGGGGGGAGGCCCAGGAGGTGGAGGGGACGTATTTGACGATGGATGAGGTGCCTCCATGGTTAAAGTTCAAAAACGTCCTAGGCCTCAGTGGAGAGTAAAAGATAAAACCAGCCCGGGCCAGAAGTACAGTAAACAAAGCCTACCTACTTTTGGCTTCCAAGGACAGGGTTGGCGGGGGAGGGGTCCAATCTGATAGCTTAGGACTTGCTGGTGCCTGGTGCCATTGCTGCCTCACAGTTGGCCTTAACGCGATTTTCAGCTATTGCCCGCCTCAAGGTACGACAGCAGACGAAGCTGCATGCACAGGTACATCTGTCCATGTAAAGGCACCTCAGTCCGCAAAAAGGCGTCTGAGTTGTCGAGGACAGACATCCATAGCCATCCATCTATGCCACCGCCAACTGCAGTTTGATAGCACATCTTACTGGTCAATACTTTGAAAGACAGGAGAAGTAACAGGAAAATAAGTCTATCTACGCATATTTGTTGGTTGTGTTATGTGCATCATTCGAAACGTCGATCTCAATGCTCAGGATCCAAGTGAGGTGATGTTTGCCGTCCTCCAACCCCTGGCCTAGGACTTACAGCTCCATCGACAGCTCCTGTGGGGGACCCTGTAAGTCCTCACTCCTCTCCGGCCGCTAAGGGAGCTTGGGCCTCTGTAGGTAACTGAAAGAAAAGAGGCCTCAAGATGTCCAAACTGGCAGCGACAAACAGGCTTGTGCCTCGGACAATGCTTGTGTTATTTTGTCCAAACATCTTGGATTTTCAGCCCTACTTCGCCCAGCTCCCTCACAAGGCATCCATCCACATTCGATAGCTCAGGAGGCTCAACACAAGGCACTTCGTGAGGCAGCATCATATCATCAAGGTCGGGAAGTGAAGTGAAACTTGCCGCTCCATGCGAGTGAAAAAAAGGTTTTAAATGCATATCGTGTGCTACTATGGCTAAATCGATTTACTCGCCAGTCTGTTGATACGATGCTGTCAAGGCTGTCTGTGTAACGTAGGCAGAACTTGAGTTGGCTTTCAGTATACACCACTTCCAAGCTTCCAATCAACCTTGGGTAACAGAATCAAGGTCAACGAGGATAGCCACAGATGCTGGGCCACTGACTGGAAATACCGTCTCTCCGTCGAAGTCGCGGAGTAATGGGCTCACCAAATGGACATGAGCTGCAATAATTGACAAGAATTCAACAAGCGGGTTTAGCTCAGTTGGGAGAGCGTCAGACTGAAGTAAAACTTCAATCAATTGATATCTGAAGGTCATGTGTTCGATCCACATAAACCGCAAGTTCTTTTTTTGGTGTCTAGCTTCATAAGTGGAGATGGAAACAATGAAGAAGCTGTCTGTGTGTAGCAGGAACTGACCGGCACGCTGATGTATTCTTTATGGTATTGCTTATCCGTAAGAGAGAGAGTTCTGCCTTTTTCTTCTTTCATTGCATGTACTTTCTCCAAGCTGTGCTGCAAACCGTACGTAAATGCTTCACAATCCCCAAGTGTCGAGGTGAATGAATATCAGAAGATCACAGCCAAATTGGAGCAGCCAATACCAGAATTGGATCAATGGCACTTCATCCTTCTTATTACTGGGTCCTTCTTCAGAATGCTGGGCATTCATCGACCGAATTGCTCTGGCTCGACACTTGCACTTCATGAAACAACACGTCCCAGAAGCGGCCTTTGCTTGACGGACCTACACGTCGTGTTTATTGATCCACCCAATATTGGATGGGCAACAATGACCAGCGCAGATTCACAAACCATTGTATATCCGATATCACCAAGCCGTCGAGTCCTTGTGTTCAGCCGGATCTCTCTGAGAAAACACATCTCGTGCCAAGCTATGAGCTGATGAGCCACTTTTCGTCATGAACAGTCTGAGAATAAAAGCACTTATCGGGTTCAACAGCCTTCTTGCGGCGAGATTTTTACTCATAGATTGACAACTATACATATACTGCAATGACATCCCGGAGATGTGCAAAATCGCGAGGCTATGGGCCACCATGAAGCTTTGCGTATCCGACAGTCCTGATATCCACCAGTCCCACAAAGACATGCCTAAATGTCTACCTTCGAAAGAGACGGAGGCGAGTATGCATTGACCGAAGAAATTGGTGCGGATTGCTAGGCCAGCACTCGAAAACTCGGCTAGTTGTCGTTTAGTTCTTTGTCGTGGTGTCGAAGCGATTCCTCTTGTGGAGGAAGAAGCCACGGATGGAAGGATGAGCATGTACCAGACATTTCAAGTCAATTTTGGAGATCATTTCAGGCCTTTGAGACGAGCCGAAGAAGTATGGAAACGCGGATCCACTGTGAAGATGATATGGTAGCGATCCAATCTGATATGCCATGACCACAAGTCAGAGGGGCTTTGGTCTTAATTATCTGTCTATCACTGTGTCGGGATATTCCCTCATGAAGCTTACAAACAATGAAATCTTCAACATTTCTCCCTGACCACTTGCCATCCTTTTCATGGCCGAATTTCATCCTGCCTGAACAAGACCGAAGCTGAACTTGCCCGAATGCTCAGCAAGTGGCCAGCCTATTCCGCACTTCTTTGCAATGGAAATTGTTGACAAGCATCTAGAAAACATGTGGAATTCTGTTTGCCGCAAGGGTGATTGGGTGCTGGTCTTTATTACCAGGTCAAAGGACTGACGGCTGTGAAACCTCGCGCACGATTCCGCAGATGTACATACGTTGGAAGACGCAGGAGGAATTCTCTGCAACAGCTCACGCAGTGTAGGGCTAGTGCGGCCTTGGGGATGTAGTTGCAAAACTCGCCTAGAGCAAAGCGACTTAGTCACTGGGTGTCAGACAATGGCAAATACCGGAGAAGGCATGGGATACCATGACTCTTCGAACACAGTGCAAGAGATCATGCAGAGAGTTATATTGTGGAATCTGGGATGGAATTGACTGCCCAGTAGGCATAGATTGTACAATGCCTTCAGAGTATAGGTCCTTGGGTCCGAAGTTGCAGAAGTCTATGGTGACACTCAACGGCAAGTTGCCGCATCTCCCTCCTGAAGCATACACCGCTTGTCTATGGGAATAAAATCACTGACCAGGCCTGACTCACGGTTACTGTAGGTGGAATAAGACGTCATCGTCTGATATCAAACGACACATGACTACCTAACAGCTGCTTGCCAGGTGACATAGACAGCGTGCCCAGGCTACCGTGCTGTAGCAACCACCTCGTCGACACATACATCAAAACACAAACTCGAAATTTACCCTTCTAAATAACATTATTCCATTCATACGGGAATTCTTGACCGCAAGTTGAGTTGTTGTTAGACAACAGGCTCTTCTATATCTTCTAGGTACGCAGCTACCCGAGGCCCACGGCTGCAAACCGAGTGCCTCAACCATCGCTGGGTGCAAAGTTTGGCGAGGCAAATCATCAATAACATAACTCGGTATATTCTGACTCTTCTTACTAGTTTACCTTCTTTGATCGATCACTATTGTTTCTATTCGGAACCCCGCTTCACACATCAGCTGCTATCAATGAAGGCGGGATGAATGAATAGAAACGACCACCGCCATTGTCCAAGGAGATTTTGCTGTTCACGGACCATTCAATCACAACAATAGGCAATCTCAACTCTCCAATAAGGAGAACTATAAATTCTTCTTCGCTTCTATCGGCTTTCGAATCTTGATCCTCATCATCTCACTCAACTCTCCTCTACTGTACCCTACTGTATCGACACTTATCCAGCATATCATAATTATTCATCTTCAACTCACCTTCACCACCGGTTCCATCTTGACTGCTCTTCAAGATGGAAACGCCTCCTACTCCAATCACTCGGGAGAGTTCTAGCAGCCCTGATCCCGACGTTACTCCTCCCCCTAATGAGCTGAGCAGCCCATTTACAAGACCTAGCACTATTAGCACAGGTTCTGAACTCAAGAACAAATCCCACATGAAGTTCTCACAGGTTGCTGCTGGGGAATCACCCAGTCTCCGTAAGGATCGAGGCCCTCTTCCCCAGGCCAATCTGAACGCTATCATCGAGGAAACTCCCACTTACCGGGCTCCTCAGGTCCGAAACGAACCAATCCCTATGCATCCGCGTAACCATGAGGCTTACGATTTCGTGCCTCAAAAGCCTTTGACCTTCAAGTCGAATACGGCTGGGCTAACCACACCAGCCTATCCTATCCGCCAGCCTATTGCTCCTCCCCCTGACCATGCTGCTTCAGCCAGAAGCCTGTTCCCAGGAGCCTTGGCTCCATCTCCTGCCATCTGGGAAGGTCTTAAGGGGCACTTCAGCCAGCTAGGAATCAACGAGCACAAAAGCATGCCTCCCCCAGCAACTCTCCCCTTTGCTCAGCCGCCCCTGGCTCATTTTCAAGAGGCTCCGCGTCCTGTTCTCCCCGCCTGGCTCGAGGACGCTCTGAAAAAGGTTCCCTATGCAAAGAGCCAAGACGAGCACAGCCAAAAATTCAGTTTGGCTGCCCGTCAACAAAATGCCCGTGGCTTCAGGCCCATGGCTGCTATCGCTCGCCCTCCTAGCCACACTGCCCGTGAAGACGAAGCTAGAGAGTCTGTCTTCTCTGACAACTACAAGGGAGAGCACAACACACGAAACGCAAGCGCTTTGAGCCTCACCCCAGACCAGAACTGCGCTCTTTGGCTGACCAATCTCCCACCTGATGTCACTCATCATGAACTCCTTGGACAGATCCGCAACGTCGGACGTATCTGGTGCTCTGTCATCAACGAACCTGACTGGGAGCGTCACGAGACCGCAGCCGCAAAGGTCGTTTTCTTCACCCCTGGTCCTGCTCAGCTACTCCTCTCAAAGTCTCTTACTCAGGGCATTAGTGTTCGCGGCTTCGCTGTGCGAGTCACCCACAATCGCGTCAAGTATGGGGAACAAGGCGTTCTGGGACCTGCATCTCGTGTTCTTATCATCACCGGAAAAAGCACCTTTGTTAACCCCAGCTCTCTCACAAAGTTCTTCGAGGAGCGCTTCGTCTTTGAGGTTGACGAGATCACCGAACTCATCGTTCAGGGGGACGCTTCAAAGGGCGGCCGGTCTGTGGTCGAATATCGATTTGGAAGCTTCCGATGCCAGGCGCAGATGGGGAAGATGGCCTTGGAAAAGGATCGTCCTCAGGGATTTGAGAAGGTCGAGTTCGGAGAGGATCCATGCGAGGTTGGCGACACCCTCTCTGCCTATGGTGTTGCTGCGGATCGTATTCAGGGAAAGGGAATGTGAAACAGAGATATGACTGATGACGACACGGAAATGTGTATGGGGATGAATGTATTTTTGGACGGGGGTATTTAACTATGTTATCTTGCTTGTTGGCACTGGGAGTTCTACCGTTATCTCATACCCTCGAAGGACGTCGGAACGCATCAGATAGATTACGATTACGACATGAGACATTAGTTAGATGGCTTAGATATTGTCACCAATATTGCTGTAATTTACTTGCTACCCACAAGGAATGAGATGTCGATGGCTTGAGAGTGTCCATGCCCATTGACCAGTAAGCAGCCATTGCAACGGGCATGTCCGTGTTCGATGTGGCTTCGCATTGGCCTTACGATGGCCTATAATTAGTCGCTAGGGCTGAGCACTACCCAGTGACTTGCAGCGAATTAGCGTGCCCTTGGCGATCTGAGTTAACGTTGGACCGAGACGGTGGACATGCCACTTCTGACTCGATGTAACCATATTGCACATGACAATCGTCATCCATGAACTAGCCATAAACGGCCTTCAAGCCATTGTCTTGATGCTCCGAATCGTATGATTTCATCGTGATATTTATGATTCTTTGGTATAGAGAATAGACCGCCGTGAATGAACTCCGTCAACACCACCCACGTCTAACAATGCTGGTATAACCCAAATACAGAAAAGAACAAAAGAAAACAGCCGTAAGACATCTATCGTTTCAATGACTCATCCCAAGGTAACCACGTCTGGCGATCAAAAGACGGCATGCATTTGACCTTCTCCGGCGGCTCGTACTGCCACTCAATATGGGCTTTATCCTCCTCCATATGCTGTATAACCTCATTCGTAAAGCCCTTCAACTTCTTGATATCCTTGCCTCTCTCATCTGTATACTCCAGGCTGATACTTGGTACTACTGCGATCTTTCGGTAGCCCTTATGCCACAGATCCTTGCAGAAGAGTTGTGGTTCGCCCTGGAAGCATTCGTCCTTTTTGGGGTCGCGGAATCGTAGGCCGTTGAGGATCGGAGCGGCTGTGAAGGCTGTTGCGCCATTCCAGCAGGCAAAGACTTGGAAAGGAAGATGGGCGTCATATCGCATTCGTGCTTCTCGGTTTCCTCTGAATAAATCCCAGGCGTTGTCCCAGGATCCGTCTTCGGGGATGGGGAAGAATGTGTCTCCCGCAAGTGTCCTGGCGACCTGCAGTGTGTTAGTCTCTCACTCTGGTCGGGAAATGCGGTCAAACTTACCCATACGTCGTAGAATGTAGGATCAGGACCAGCGTAGGTGAAGTCCATAGCGCAGGTCATATCAGCATTCAGCTTACGTCGCTGGAGCGCAAGTTCGAGTAGATCATCGGGGCATGCGGCAACATCATTGATGAAGAGGACGGTGGTGTCATCCGCCGCGGGAACCTTCTTCTTAAACAGCGGCTCCAAGGCCAAGTTTCGCAATTGGGCCAACTTGCGAATGCGAGCGCCATTGGATGGGTTAATTGCAGAGTTGTTGTAAAAGTAAGTGACTCCAATTTCCTCGAGGAATGGGCGCAAAGCGACAAGAACATCAGCAGTTCCGTCGGGAGAATTGCCTTCGACGATTGAGAGGGCGCATCGTTCAGGCCCAAGGAATTGGATGGCCTCGACAATGCTGCCCATGAGACGAGGGAGAAGGTCTACGATGTTGCGCAAATTAAGGGCAAAGAAGAAATCGATTGGATGCTCATCATTTTCGTCTCCGCGGGTGTCCTTCTTCTTCTGAAGGTCCTTGTATCGCTTGGTGTCCAGGGGAGGGCATTGAAGCCGTGGGCGCTCTTTTGAAGTAGGATCGAGGATGGCGTGAATGTAAGGAGTGATGCGCTCTGAAGAGAGGACGGAACCTGGGACATGTTAGTCACTATTATATGGAAAATCGAAGATTGGAACTCACCATTTGCGATTGGGATGGCGGATTTTGTTGTTGTTGGTGAGGGCGCAGCCGAAGTTGTAGGGGAGATGGTTGGTGTAGTATGTACCTCGATTGTACTTGTGGTGTAAGTGTCGAGCGTTGAATATGAAGGAGGTTCCTCGATAACAGGCGAGTCAACCAAATCCGACGTCGTACTCAAAGGTAAATCTATTGTTTCCGTAGACGTGGTCTTAAGGGTGGAGGGGGCATAGAGCGGTAGGTATGCCTCAGATAATCTGGTTATATGATCTCGGCCAAGGTACAAGCTCGCTGTGACTAACAAGAAGCAGACGAGCGGAACACTCAGAACAAAGACCTTGCGATGCATTTCGTCAACGATTCGAGTCCATAACAGATAAAACAGAGTGAAGAGATAAAAAGAAGGGCAAGATTAAAAGAAACAATAATTAATTTACTCGCGCGGCTGAGAGAAGGGCGAGGCACAGCACCATCGCCTTGAAGGGAAGGGTTGGGTTGAGACACAAACGCCTCGTCCAGTACGAGTGCCCGCTAACAGGCGCTAAAGGACACACCCCGGCAGCGCCGTTTGAAGGCCGAGGGCACGTTACTGAGGACCTAGTCTACTGTACGGGCTGTCAGCGTCAGCGGGCGGTCATCAGCCCACCTGCACCTCCACTGCTCATTATTCGGGGACCTCGTTTACACGGGAGCTAGCAGGGGCTAGATCTTGTAATCATTGGACTGGGTAATACTATACGACATGCTCTAACTATTTGCGACGTGGTATCATGAGCTATTGTGATTACATTCCGAGGACAATTTGCTGACTGATTTGACTCAGCGCAAACTCCCCTCGAGAGCACGATTGTCGCGGGAAATATAAGCAGAGGCGAATCCTCCTCGTCGCAAATTTGATCTCTTCCTTCGTCTCATTTCAAGCCGGCACGCTTAGACCGAACCTGTCATCTCATCATTGGAGCTTGGATGGGTTAATCACTCAACTTGCAGCAGACAAGGATCACAGACAGACTCTGCAAGGGTCAATGACAATGGAACTTGCCCTATCGAGCCAAGTCAGATGCCAAGTGGGATCACCCAATGAACATCCCGTTAAGATAACGATTTGCTGCAAGGAACATGGCGTCGAATTCCGATCAAAAGTTTGACGTCAACCGTCCAAAACGGTGGCAACACTACCAAAACAAGCGATCATTGACACTTATCCTAGATTCATAGGCCGTACACTGAATTCAGCATGATTTGATACCCGCAGTCAAGCAGAAATAGAACACGAGAACAATTAAATCAGGTGCAGTTCCTCTCTGCCGCTGTCCAGTTTCTTGTCCCCCTTCCCCCTCTCGAGTGAGACAAAAACAGCCCAATATGCAGCAAATAATATGGACTCTCCAATTGTTTCAGTTATACATATGCCACAGCAATGTACTCTACGCCAAACTTCCCACTACAACCGAGACATTGCAGCAGCCCAGCCAGGCGCCCAAACGCCTTGAACCACGCGCTGAACCTTCTGAAATGATGACATGCGGTTACAAAAATGGCGAATCGGCAGCCATGACGACAGCCCAGTCTGGAAGGTTGTCGCTTCATTACCCAAAATGGTCTTTGGGACATATGTAAGAGTACCGGCGACTCCAAATGTACCTCTCGCTGGCGATGTCGTGACCAGCATGAATGCGCAGGTGGCTGCGGCAAGAGGAGAATCCCAAGTTCAAAATGACATCCCGGTACTACAAACTCATAACGCTCAGCCAAGTAACTAACTAACGAATTGATATCAAGAAGGTCGAATACTGCAGATTTGCATACCTGATCATGGACGAAGGCCACAAATACACCTACGTCGCCTGCGGTGCCGTCGCTGCAACGAATACCTAGTACTTCACCCCCAAATTCCCGGCATTGACAAGGACCGTTCCACAAACGATATCGACAAGTGAGACACTGAAACCTTACAGCGACACAACAGCTGTAACAGAGACAAGCACCACCTCGTCGGGAAGCGCCACAGGAGCCACTGCCGAGGTCTCTGATGACAATCGATCTGAGTCCGGGAGTGACACGGGTGCAATTTTCAGCGGTGTCATTGGAGCTTGGCTGTACTTTGCGGAACTGTTGTTGCGGTTGTATATATGCTTTGAAAACGTCGTGCGCAGAAGCTGGAGACGACGCCAGAGGCGGGTCAGGGGATAATCGAAGCACCGAGCCAGACAGAAAGGGATACTGGACCTGAGGAGTTGGCTGGGTCGAAGCTCTCTGATGTCCCAGCGAATCGTCATACAGGCAAGCTACAAGGAACACCCGCTCCTCGTCGGCCTGATCCCGTGGAACTACCCTCAGACAGAGTGACACGAGAGTGCCGAATGGTCAGTGACCGCAAAAGATAATTCGAACCAATTCTTGAAAAGAGTGCAGATCTCAACGTACGGTACTTGGATATAATACCGAGGTTTCAGGCATATTCTTGACCAAGATTACATTGTCGAATCCCTTGCAGTCTTTAGCTACTGAGTAGGAAGCACATGTCCCGCGACAGGTTGACAAGTGGAAACAGGGGCTGGACCGGGAAAGCCTCAAGGGCTTTGACTGGTGAGTTGGTCATGATGTACATGGAAAAGATGCTGATTAACCAGGCTCCCCAAAGTTTATTTCATGATCCATCTCCTTCTTGACCCTGTCTTGCAACGTGAGACGACGAGGGCCATGACCCACAATGTGTGTGATCGAATTGAGGGTACGGTATCTTCAGCCTGGCAGTTCTTGCAGACTTTCATCCAAGGCTCGGTTCATAAATGCCATTCTGCTATGCACAAGCGTTGTGAATATGTAACGAAAACAGGGTGCCGTGAGACCCTCCCCGTCGCCTAGCTTGTCCCGTGAACTGAACCAATGGTGGAGAGTAAGGTTGAAAAGAGAAGAAATGCACGCTTGTATATTCATCGATCTTATGTACAGAAGCCCCTGGCGTTTTCCTTCGCTAACCAGTGGCGGGGAGTATTCGGACAGTCGACCAAACATCTACAGAGATCGTCGTTAGTGTCAGGTTAGGAGAAGTTGGATACAATTCAAACACATACGTTATAACATCATCCCAAGCTTTACAGAGACAATCTCGATCCGTCTTCTTGCACTCTTGTGGCTATCAAGATATTAGCTTCGAACAAACACCAGGAAAGCTTCTCGTACTGTTATTGTTTCAATGCATCTCTGATAGATCGCTGCACACTCTGCCGTTCCGGAAGGCTTCGCTGACACAGAGGCTGCGGCCAGGAGAATAAGGCTTGTGATGAATTTCATGGCGAAAGATTTGAGATGTGAATTAAGATACAGAATAAGGTCTTGGCAGAGAATTCGAGTGAATGCTTCGAAACTTATACGAGCTCCCATAGTGGCAATTGAATTATAAGATTCAGGTCCAAGTCAAGCCCGCTGCATCATGAGGAATGTGAGACATTCGAGACCTACGAACAAAGGAGCCACTATTCCCAGCTCGTCGGAATTGGTGCAACACTAGACGCTTTCCGCAGCATTAGCGCGAGGGAACTCAAGCCACGGTCCATTGTCGTAAAGACTGCAGTGCCTGGAATTCACTGGTTAAGGTTGAAGCTACAGTGAATGGTAACGCATAATTACTAAACTAGAGGACCCTGGACCTGAAGGACGTGACAGCCGGTTCGCCAACTCGTATAGCAAGAAACGGTCTCGAATATGGTTGAACTGGGGATAGTGCCCGTCTTGACTCTTGTTTCCCAGGTATTTGGGTCGTTCGGTAGATGAACCGAGAGGAACTAAACGGGATACGGTGAAACACTGCGCTGTGTTGGACTAAGCCCGTGAGAGGACAATTGGGACTAACATAAAAAGGCATGGCTACCAGACGGACTACGCCAAAGTTCAATAGCTTAGCATTCATGCCTAGTAGGCCAACCTAGACTGTAAGTCTCGAGCACGGATGGCTTTAGAGTTACGCCTGAAAACGTTGATGTCGATCAGGTGAAGTCTGTTCGAAAATCACCCCTTGACCACCGGCCGGAAGGATTATCCTGAGTAAGTCGATTATTCAGAAGGTTGAGGGCATTGAAATCAATGGATCATGGTATAAGCGGAAGGACGAATCTGGTGTAACATGGCCAATGTAATGATCCATCTGATACTGATCAACTCCTGGGCATTGCATCCATCACAGTGACTATTTCGGCAAGAAGAAACCGTATTTAACTATTTGATTATCAAGCTGCGATTTCATTGTTAGAAAGATTAAACAAGAGACCGTGGTCGTCACTTACAAGACCTTGTAAATCAAGACAAGTCGGCGATCGGCCTAAGCATAGCAGCGATCTTAACAGCATATTTCAACCTCCACATCGCAAATATCGAGGCAATAACTACGGATACAGCAGTCATAAAAGAAGCCTTCCCAACCATCTTGGCAAAAGCAATCCACCACATCAAGCTATGTGCCAAAACGAACTGTTTTGAATCATTCTGCCTCGGGAACTCCTCCGCAGGGATCTCCTTATCCAAGAATTTGCAAAGCGGACCCCATCCCTCTTGAACTTTGAACTCGAGCATTTTTTCAGCCGAAACTATTCTCTTGACGAGGTTGTAGTGATCGTGAAAGGCCTGGCGAGCTGGTGACTTATCAGAGAAGTCTGGCATGGTATGGAAGTTGGCGGGCATGACCTTCTTTGAAAACTCCCAAAATGGGCCAGCTAGGTTGGTATCCGATCTCGCAAGAGTATTCCACAGAGGCCACCGGAGGACTCGGCCTCCCGTCGAGTCCATACTTCGAGGCCAGCTATCAACATCGCATTGAGTGACGATAACTTTAGCTTCAGGATATGCAGCCACGAGCTCTTCAACGAAGCAGATGACCGGGAGATCAGCTACAGCATCATAAGGTCCGAGTATCTTGTCAAATTCTTCACGGCCCCAGAGCTTGCCCTTCCCGTAGTACTTGGCATCGAGAGCTTCACGCCAGAGACCAAGGTTCGTCTTGGGGCTGCTAAGGGAAAGGGACATGTGGTATGGCGTGTAGCCTAGTTTCTTCAGGGCCATAAAGAGGGCCGTGGTGCCTGTTCTTGATTGTCCGAGGCATAAAACGCGCATGGGCTTTGTTCGAGTGACTGGGTAGGAATCTATGAGGCGGCCGGTGGTCGGATGAGGCTTGATATTGTAGAGTTCTTGGGTCTCGTGAGAGTCGAAGGTATCAAGGAGGGTAGTCTCCTCGCTTGCCCCTGGACTGGACATGTTGAGAGAGTTTGGTAGTAGCTTTAGCAACGCTGCTTGGCCTAATGAAAATCAAGAAAGAGAACAGTTAGCTATCGGTAAATCCAGACGTCTTGCAAAGAAACCATTTTCGAAAACCAGGAAATGCTCATTTATACGTGTCTTATAAGCGCTAAAAATACACACCCGCAGCATGATGGAATGGCCACTTTGCTGACGTCTAGAGCTGACATCGCTTGTCTATGCCGGGTATTTCTGAGATAAGATGGTGTGAGGTGAAAGTGTTTGGATGGTCTGTGTAGATGGAAAACAGACGTCAGATTCCACGTATATCCGATGCCAAGCAACATTGAGCCGACCAATCACGTTGAGAGCAGCGCTAAAATCGATATCTAAGATTTGGCTTTACCGTCACTCTGGAAAATAAACTCGGACTGCTCATATAAGCGGACATATTCTACATCAGCACGTTTTCGTAAAGTGGACATTGTTCTACTCTAAGACTTTACTGAGTTGAGACCGCCAAGCTTACGATGCCATCGACGAAAAGAGCGATATTTACGAAGAATCTAAATATGTACAATCTTCCAAGAACGGCCCCCAATCTTTCATTCATCAAATCATCCTAGCAGCGTTCCACCAACCCTCCACTGCCAGCTGTTCTCCCCGAAACAGGGAAGCAGCTCCGTTATCTTAAGCAAAGTTGCCGCTGGCAGGGTACTCAGTCGAAGGCTTGGCCCCGACGTTCTTGACGATGATGGTGCTGCCGGTGGAGCTGGTGATTCTGACATCGACGGTATCGACCTGGAAACCGCTGGGGTTCTCGAAGAAGTTGTAGTCACGTCGGGTCGTTCCGGTCCAAGTCTTTCCGCTGTTGGTGCTGACTTCGAGGCTCTTGACGGGGAGGTTGCTGTTGCGGACTTGCATGCTGAACCAGTGGGCGCTAGTGCCTAAGATAACGTTAGCTGTTGAACTTGGAGTGCGGTAGGAGCAGAGCATGTTGATAACCCACCTTCTTTGTTACGAAGGACCAAAGGCGTAGTGATATCGCAAGATATCAGTCTCCAGCTGGTCTGAACAAGGCCGTCCGTACCGCCAACAGCAGTAAAGGCATTGTCAAAGAGATCCAAGTGACCCTTGTTGCACTCGTTGCACTTGTCGACAATCTAAGAGCAAGATACATCAGCTCACACCGCACAAACCATCAGACCATTAGGGTACTCACCATGGCCTTGATCTTCTTGCCAGTTGGGCCGGTGACTTCGATGCAGCTGCCACAAACTCCAGCATTGTCCCAGTTGGGGCCAGAGAAAGCAGTGCCATAGATGCCAGAAGGAATCGTGTAGGAAACAAAGCCACAGTTGCCTCCAGAGACGTTGCCGCCGTAGTGAGTCGAAGTTCCAGAGGTAACCTCGTCACTGAGATATCTTCCAGCAACAAGAGCTGGGCCAGCGAGGAGAACAGAAGTGAACTTCATGGTGAAGAGAAGAACGGAGGAGGATCTTTGAAGTTGGACAAGGGAGTAGTAGATGATTGATGAGTGACCTGTGAAAACATCTTTCAGTTCGAGGAATAGACTGGCTCTTTTATACTCAGAACATCACAAGAAACCAAATATGACCTATTCAACTTCCGACCTCAACTGATTCAGTCTCAAGGTCCTCTAATCTCCACCCGGGAAGCCCACGGGAACTAGCAGGGGTTCCCAGTCGGCAGTTGGTCGAGAACTTCGGAGCAACGCGTCCATGAAACCGCCATCAGCAAACAAAAGACACCCAGGTTTCATCTAGATCGTGATGAGCGTGCTTCAGGAAGAGACAGTAATTCGGCCGATGTTTCGGTATCCCACGGGGAGCCATCCCAGCTCTGCAAGGGTGACCCTGGCCACTTTGTTTCAATCAGGCTACTTAGCCGCCCACGGCACCGTTGTAGTACGATAGATTGTGTTTAGAGTTTCGTATTGGAGTGACGAGCTGTATAAAGACTGGTGGAAAGTAGCTAGGTATACATGTTCCGCCATGGTCTTTGAAGACTAATGCGTACGGCATGTAACATGAATCGCAACCGAATAGGCAGTTCGGTGCTTCCTTCGTCTATCGGGATCCCCGATAACAACCTATTTGAACTTAAAGTTCTACCGCGGTCAGCTTGTTTAATGGCCTTATACCTTTATAGACGATCTCCGGAAAGATCAGCACTTACCTAAACAAATTCGATATGGGCTTCAGCAATGAGTAAAATGGTGCCATATCCATGCATATCGTGCATCCATAATCAGTAGGATGCCACTAATTGATTCAGCTGAAGTTGTCGTCCCGACAAAAAAATCAAAAAGGTCTTGTTTATCCCAGTCGGCCGATGCTGAACAGGTTCCCAGCCCCGGAATCTACTTGAACCGACAGGTAGCTCCGTCTGCTTACAGGGCAGAGGAGATCTCCGCGAGTAGGCGGGCCCGAAAGGTCTTGTAGGGCCGGAAAAGGATCTGCTTCATCCCAATGGACAGCTCGGAAGCCATGGCATCCTTTGGCTTCTTCAGGTCTAGGGGATACTCGAACTTGCTGACAAAAGCAACCGAGAACTCAGCGGTATAGAAATACATGAAGTCCTCGTTCTTGTCATCAGTTAACGCAGCACAGGTCTACACTAGTGTCAACAAGCATCCTAGGCGAGTCATGTAAGAGCAAGGGTAGGTTTACCTTGAAGACATGGTCCTCGGCGAAAGGATACTGGGGAGAGGTTTTATCCTCTGCCTGTGACTGAGCAAGTCCTAGAAGGACACAAAGGATGTAGGGGTCGCGCCACTGATCCTCGGGCTCAATCTTCTTGACTCGCAGTTCTCGCAACCACTTGGCTGCAGGGTCATGGCGAAGGCGGTTGGGAAGAGGGAAGAGGCCTTCACGGAGGTTTCTGATCAGGTTCCCCTGGATGAAAGCAAATGCCCCGGCGTAACTGTCATCGCTAATAGCCCCGCGTTGGTTGAAGATCGCGCCCTGAAGATCAAGAGGTCTCTCTTCACCGAAGCAGAAGTACCCGCGAGGACTATAATCTCAAAGTTAGGATTTCAAGCATGAAGACACTGAGATATCGATTCTTACCGGAGAAGCTTGAGAGGTCCGTTGTCACAAATTAAAAGCTTTAGGTTCTTGTTCTTCATCGAGGTTTGCGCAAACTGTCTGACAACTCGATAGTCAGACACCTGGACTGCTCCGTCTTCAGGATTCTCGGAGACATCATCGGTGTCAATTTCAATGAATGAAGCTTTGAGAAGCTCAAGGTGAATCTCAGACCACTCGAGCGGATGAACCCAGACACGAACTCGAGGGTTTTGGGCGATAAGATCATGAACACGCTTGGGCTTGGACAACGACATTATGAAAAGAAGACAGAGAAGAGAAATGAATGAGAATTGAAATGAATGTGATGCGACGCGGAAGAATTATGGCTTGTTGAGATTCCAGGTGGTTGACTAGTGAGGGGAATCTCAATGTTGACTTGCGCTCAAGAAGTGTGGGATTATTTTTGACCTATGACAGTCTCACCTATTTTCCCCTGGCACGTGAGACCCAGCAAAAGGCCTCCGCTCAGCAACGCAAATATCAAAAACGCTTTCCAAATTTCACAGTCGACTCCTGAACGGTCTCGGACTTCAGGGGACAAAAGATTCATTTATCATTATCTTGGAAGCCTCCATGAAACCAAAGCCAAGTCTCAATGCGCCTACAATCAGTAAATATCACCAAGAATATCAACTGCATACCTCCTAGTTCCCACTGGTAACTCCAAATTTCATAAATCATCTCTTTCATACAGTTGACAAGGAGCACTTGTAGAATTCTTTCAGATCGTCGACTCTCCATTTTGTGCTCCAGCCACTCTCCCTTTCGATTCGGTCCAACATTTCCAATATCGCTTTATGCTCACTCGGATGGCTCATGCATCTTCCAGCAATCCACAGTGGTTGCACACTATTCGTCCAAGCACCGTGATGCTCATTCGACATACTTATGCCACATACCTGTCTTGCATGCCAAAGGATACTTCTTGGTTTTGAAGCATGGCCCAGCCGCACTGTCGATGGTTGGTTCTGTAGCATCAGAATCGATGCTGCGTGATGCATTTGATTTCCTGACATGGCAGCAGGGTTGGAGTACAAGATCGTTGGAAATGGTGAGGACTCGCTCGAAGGGATTGTCATGATGGGATGCAATGGGGCTGGGCGCTCTTGGTACCATTCAGAGATATACTTCCACAACTTGAGCCACCGAGTCCGGAACTTGGCTTCGTCGCGAGTTGGATCAGTAGGGGAGGCAGCCAGCAGATCCAGGACTTGAGCCGTGAGATACACAGCATAGTTGGCCCAGTCCTCAAACGTTGGAGCATTCTTAAAGAGCTCGACATCGTTCTCAATCGACAGTGTCTTAGACGCCCAATGGCAGATGGGGATGAGAGTCTTGACAGACGATATGAGTCCACCGCAGATATCCATACGTGCAAAGCACCAGAACAAGGCTTGCTCCGTCCCTCCTACAAATCCATTGATGCCAACAGCTTCCATGAGACTCGCACAACCGTCGAGATGTCGCTGCCATGCCTTCGGCGAACAGCTCAACATCTCCAGCACGCAAAGTATAACACACGTGGCGATGACAGCTGTTCCGCGGGTCGGCAAATGCGGGAGGAGCATATGAATGGCTTCTTGATAGAGGGTAAGGCTACGATTCGTCGGTAGTGTATGCTTAAGTTCGAGTTGTCGTGCTGAGAGGGCCAGCATCGAGTATCGTAAGTGGTCGTTGTCTTTGCTCATTGTAGGGATAATCTGTTGGAAATGGCGGTCTCGGTCGAACTTGTCGAGCCATGGCGCAATTTCGTCAAAGTAGTTCTTCCATAGTGAGCATTCCTCTTGCTGGGAGAGCAGGGGTGTCTGCGAGGGCTGAAACTCTTGTATTGGGATCGTGATCTCAGTTTCTTCCAGGGAGACGCCACCTGAGCTTTGAACCTCTACATGCGGCGTCGTTGATCTTGTTGGGGCAATTGACCGTGTCTCTTGGATGAGATGATTACGAAGTGTCGAGTGTAACTCGTGGTACGCGGAGCCTGGCAAGAAGATGCCGTCCTCGGAGATACCTTCAGGGGTAAATGCTTGCATCTGGTCGATGTACGGATAGTCTGCTATCATGTCAATTGGGACCGCCTCCATGGAAACCTGTAGAGCAGGATCAATGTCAACTGAAGAATGAGATTGCCCGTTTTGGCTGAAGTAAAGAAGGTCAGCTACGGCGTTTTCAGTCTGGCGCTGTGACGTCGGTGATGAGATATCGACTACCGGTGGTCGCTGTATAGAGACATAGCCACTTGGCGTATTGTTTGAGGCTCTAGGTCTTCCACCAACGATGAGATTTGAGCGACCTAAGTCAGAAGGTGTTAGATCTACAAACAACCCATGATGCAGATCAAGTTCATACCAGAAGTGCTTGTCCGCGCACGATCGTCACCAGTCTCGTTATCCTCTTCCTCTGTCTCAGCCCCATTGTAATCACGAATGACTTCATCCGTCACATCCAGAATCTCAAACTCCCTTGGCTGCCTCCTCCTGGCCATCTTCCGCATCGAAGGATGCCGCGCATTTAAGCATTGGGCATGCTCGGCTCGAAACGCAATCTTGAGACCCCATTCGCAAGACTCATTGCGACGACGACACGTTCCGCAGGCCGGCCGACTCTCATCGCATTTACGCTTCTTCCGCCTGCAATTGAGACACCCGGAGCGGGTCCGCTTGTGCTTGATGGGTTCGGACCGGACTCGGGTCCGGGATACGGAGGGATGGTTCATAAGTCAACTGTAGCCGCAGTTGGGATTCGGGTGAGAATTGGCTGATATGACTTATCGGGAGAGCGAGTGGAGATGAAGGTGAAGGCGAGAGTGAAGATGTCCAAAAGTTGGAGGGGCAGGGCAATTGTAGACGCCAAAATCTGGGGTCCGTCCTGCGGTACCAGAAAGGACTCGTGATCGGCAATTGTTCCAGAAAACTATTAGAGGGAACTAAAATAATGGCATGATCTATTAATTTCCAGGCAATTGATGCTAAAACGAACAGAACAGCGAGTCTTTTCTGGTTCCCCGACAAACAAGTCTTCAACTCGAAACATTCCTCAACTGGGATTAGTTTACCTCCGCTTACAATTGCCCTCTGTGCCTTGGACAGGCAGCGTGACGTTGTTTAGTGGGTGGACAGTGCTCTTCACCCTGGTCTGCCTTGACTTTACTTGGCTAGACCACCATCATCAGCAGGCTAAAGATATTCGCCAGGAACTTGTAAGCGAAGAAACAGTTCCATCCATTTGCCGACTGCGCCAATCACCTCAATTGGCTCGAGTATCCAGTCCGTCGCAAAGACCTTCGAGAATACTTACGACACCAAGAGCTCCGGGGTCAGGAATACCGCCCTCCTCGTCGAATCTGTCCTGCCCAACATAGCTCGCCCGTCCCAAGGCCGCTACCATCTGCCGTGTGTTCTCAGCGCCCTTGCGTGCCTCTACCAGAGCAGCTCTTAGTGAGCCATCGACGGAATAGTTCTTGACAAATGGTATAAGTGCATCCATTAGTGTGCGGTGACCGATACGTGCGGGAGTGTATCTGCACAGCTCGTCTAGGCCGCTCTGAAGAGCCTGTTGTATGAACTCGGAGACCGTAAGCGAGGAGGAGCTGGCAGTCAATCCTAAGAGTCGGTTTGCTACAGCGTTGAGGAAGATGGCGTAGATAGCACCCGACGTTCCACCCATGCTCCTTTCCGCTGTTGTCGCTGTTCGGCGGAAAACTTGGCCGATGTCGAGAGAAACTGCATCGTCGTTTTCGAACTCTTTTACGAGACCTGCCCGTTAACAAGATTAACATTACTGCATCTCAATCGATGAGAGTTGGTAAGGATGTACCAGTGACTCCATTCAGAAGCGTCTCTCCACAGTCTCCATCGCCTGCAAGCGTATCGTATTCTGTAATCTTGGGCTCATCCCTTGTTGTGGTTCTTGCTACTGATTCGATGAGGACCTTGACGAGTGATGTCGGCACTGCGAATGATCAGTCTGATGTTGACAGATGGCTTCATGTCTGACTTACCTTTGACTCCTGTCTCCCTACTATTGGCCTTCGTAACAGGGACTATGGTCTCACGCTTCGACACAGACTCTGAATCAGTGGCCCAACCGTAAATCGAACGTGGCCAAGCAGGCGCTGTAGTGGGAGCGTCCAGCAAGTCCATCAACTCATCGTCGAGTGCCAGTAGAGTGACAGAGAAGCCAGGTCCATCGAGAGACGTAATGAAGGTGCCAACAAGACTCCTTTCGATATGGATGCTTCGTCGACCCAATTGATTTACCACCTCGTCTGCAACGACACCAATCTCCAAGACACTTAAACCGCCCAGGTTGTTGACCATCAGAGCTACCCGCTGCCCCTTTCCTGGTTGCCACATATTGGCTTTGGGAGTGAACATCATGCCCAATGCCTTCCCAACTGTCACCTCAAGGCTCGAAATTCCTTCACGCTTGACACCAGGCTCGTTGTGTATTCCCATTCCGAATTCGAGTTGGTCGTGGGGAAGGGCTTCTTGAATCGTCCGTCCGGGAACACTGCATCGATCGAGACTGGCTGCGACAGTGGCCATTTGCGAAGCGGCTTTTTTTGTGGTAGAAGCGACTTGCTCGAGGGAGGCTCTGAGTAAGGAGGTAAGCTTTGGCTTGGTCAGTGTGATGGATATGCATACCCCTGAGCTGCCTTTGCGCCAGCGATCTTATGGCAGAAGACTGTTCCTGCAAGACCACGCTGGCCGACAAGCGTGTTTCCCTCGACCGAAACATCATCTCCAACAATGACCATCTCGACCTTCTGCCCTTCTGCCTTTGCCTTCTCTGCTGCGAGGCCGAAGTTGAGCTTGTCGCCTGTGTAGTTCTTGACGATCATCAACGATCTACCACTGGTTAGCCAGACACTCGACTGCTATGGGGTGTAAGCGTACCCTTTCGACGATTTGACAGTCTGTAGGCCTGTGAGGATCTGTGAAGCTGAGGGGGAGGCAAAGATCTCGCCAGCAACCACGACGTCCAATGCTCCCTCGCCGATGTATCCTGCGTGCGCAGGTTCGTGGCCAGAGCCCCCGCCTGAGATGAGGATGACTTTGTCATTACTCTGATGTGTTCGCCGATAGAGCACTGAAGAGATCGTCAGTATATGCTTGCTTGTATGCTGTTGTAGGTCACGATCTCACCCTTTTCTGATGCGATAAGACTCAGCGAAGGGTCTTGGAGGATGCAACTCCTGAGCCTTCGCTCGACTGAGTCAGCGACGCCATTGATGAAGCTCTTTCCTAAGATCTTTTGTCAACTACCGGCTTGCCTTGCTGCCGCAAGCACATACCGAGCGTCATGATTGTGAGGAGTGTTTGTCGTGTGTTATGGTGTCGATGTCACACAAAGCGCTAGCACTTCCACAAGCAAAGAGAACTGTTTGGTGTTCTCTCATCTTTGATACTGAATGGCATTTTATCTTATGGTCCTCAATAGGGCGTTCCCAGATTCCTAATCCGACCACGGTTCTGTTGCTTTTCCCGATAGTGTCAGCAAAACATCGAACGGCCATTTGTGTATCCTGAGTATATCTCACAGTAAATCGGATCAGGGAAGTATACGCACCGCTTGAGGGGCATGAAAACAGCGAACCTTAATAAAGAGTGTCAAAATAAACTCAGCAAAAGTCGTCCGAAGCTTAGGCTATATTACCTAAGTCTTTTTGTCATTTAAGATCAAGGCACTGTGTTTTCTTTCCTCCCGTAGGCATCCCCTTCAAGAGTATACAATGCGCAAGTTGTAGGGCATCTGCAAGCGAATTATTAGTGTCGAGGTCGTCTCTAACGAAAATGCCATGGATGCCCATTCTGGGGAGTTGCAGTGAAGAGTGGAGATGGGGAGGGGGACTCCAACTTGCAGCCGACCTTGGTAGGTCTAAGCGGACCCTGACAAGCATCCAATTGCTTTGGCATCGAAACCACGCTTTTTATTTGATCAATTGAGCAATTTCGAGAGTTGTTGTGTTTGTCTTCTCTGGAAATGAAACATTGACTTTTCTTAGTTGCACAAGTAATTGACTATTGTTTGTGGCTGCATCAAAAAGACCTCCTAAAAGGACCTACGCTTAGGGATACTGCAGCTGTCCCGCCTGAGGATACCACGTCTTCCACGACATCAATTGCATGGATGCACAGACAGGAATTTTCGCTAAACCATCCATCTTCAATAACACCCCCAACTCACAATTATCGTATCATTCATCGGCTACGATTCACCTTTTCGCAAAAACTGGGCAACTCAAGAACCTCATCCCTGAATTCGGCTGCCTAAACGCCCCATATTCTCTCCAGCGCTTGCAAATGCCTCAAGTCTCTCGAAACCGGAACCGTTCGTCTAACCCGCAAAAACCCCAGACGATCCAATGTTACGGTACAGTGGACTCCCCACGGGGAACTGGCGCCCATGTCACGGCCTTGGAACGAACCTTGTTTTGCGCGAGTCAACAGTTGATCTAATTTTCTCGTCGCCGAATTGTCACTTCGGAGCAGTATATATTGATATGGAGTCGCCCCATCTTTTACTGTTGCGTGAATGTAGCATCAGCATTGGTTGTTGAATAGCTTCTTTTGATCTCTTCACTTCTTGTCAAATTCTTCATCATGACGATCCTTGTTGGAAGACCCTTGGACTGGGCCATCACGGCCACAGCTGGCTCGGGCTTCCTCCTCTTCGGTTATGATCAGGGTGTCATGTCTGGCCTGTTGACAGGCACTGCATTTACCAACACGTTTCCTGAGATCGACACTACAGATGGCGGTAATGGCAGTTCTTCTCTTCAAGGAACAGTCGTCGCTATCTACGAGATCGGTTGCTTCTTCGGCGCCATCTTCTGTCTCATCTTTGGCGAGTACTTTGGTCGTCGCAAGTGTATCATGATGGGCTGCGTTGTTCTCAGCATCGGAGCCGCTCTTCAAGCATCAGCTTTTGGAATCCCTCAGATGATCGTTGGCCGCATTGTAGCTGGTCTCGGGAACGGCATGAACACCAGTACAATTCGCAAGTTGCCCCTGGCTTTGTCACAGATCTTCACTAACAGTCTTCAGCTGTCTGGCACTCTGAGCTCATGAAAGCCAGTAATCGTGGCAAGGGTCTCGCCATCGAACTCGCAATCAACATCTTCGGCGTCATGCTTTCATACTGGGTCGACTATGGCATGTCCTATGTCAGCAATGACGCCCAGTTCCGCTTCCCACTTGCCTTCCAGATCTTCTTCGCCATCTTGACCTTCATCGGAATTGTTCTTCTTCCTGAGTCTCCTCGTTGGCTTATCAACCATGATCTTCACGACGAGGCACGAGAGGTTCTTTGGGCTGTGCGCAGAGATGCCAAGTCTATCTCGAAGGAGGATGAGACTGTCAGCCGTGCCATTGCTGAGATTCAGCATGCTATTAACGAGGAGCGTGAGGCGGCCCAGACGAGCAGCTTCAAGGCTATGTGGAAGAATGGGGAGCAGAAGTTCCTGTATCGAACAATGCTTGGTATTGGTGGACAGTTCATGCAACAGGTAGGGCACCATTCTACAAACCCTTTTCCTCTTTTGGATCCTTGCTAACACTCTCTTCTAATAGCTTTCCGGTATCAACCTCATTACATACGTGAGTCCACTCAATAAAAGTGCAATGCCATCAAGCCTCGAGCGACTAACACCAAGTTACAGTACGCCCCCGTCATCTTCCAAGAATCAGTCGGCATTTCCCATAACCTTAGTCTCCTACTTGCTGGTTTCAATGGTGTCGCGTACTTCTTCTCTTCGCTCATCCCAATCTGGATCATTGATCGTCTCGGTCGCCGCAAGTTGATGATGTTTGCCGCCGCTGGTCAAGCAGTCTGCATGGCTGTCTTGGCTGGAACCGTATCTACTGGGCAGCCTGGACCTGGTATTGTCGCCATCGTCATGCTCTTTCTGTTCAGTAAGTCAGCCCCTTAAAAATAGATGGACCTAAGGTAGCTAACTTCATGGTAGACTTCTTCTTTGCTGTTGGATTGCTCGCCATCCCCTGGCTCTGTAAGTCAACGCCCTCCAGTGTCTCCCAGTCCAGCCCAACTAACATAGGACAGTGCCCGCCGAATACGCTCCCTTGGCCATCCGTACCCGCGCCGCTGCCCTTGCAACAGCCTCCAACTGGATCTTCACCTTCCTCGTCGTCGAGATCACTCCCGTGTCCATCTCAAGCATCGGCTGGAAGACGTACATCTACTTCTGCATCTTCAACGCCTTCTTCGTTCCCCTCATCTACTTCTTCTACCCCGAGACGCGGCTATTGTCTCTCGAGCAGATCGACAAGCTCTTCACTGGTCCCAAGGTCTTGCTTCACTGGGATCACAGCATGGGTGTGCCTGGAGAGGCTTCTGAAAAGAGCGCCAGTGGTGAAACTGGGGAGACTGAGAGCAACGAGAAGTTTGAGACTGAGGTCCATATGAGGGAATAAAGTGGTGGAGGGATTGGGCTGGACGAAAGGGGATCTCCTGTACCCCTGCTGAGGCTGGGCATGGTCGACACAAGGTTCAATTTATGATCATTTAGTACTGTATTATACACGCAATCGGGTTCTCGAAGACCTAAGCCAAGCATTTCCATTGATATTGAACAAGAAGGGATTCAGCATACTTTCAGAAAAATAAAGGCACTCAGACATATGCCATGAAAAGGCTACATGATATCATCCCAACATACTATTTCCAAGCAAACCAGTTGGGTTTCTTCTTGTCGGTCTCCTGCTGCTTCTTCTTCCATTCAGTCTCCTCCTGTGCCATCCAAGCCTGCATCCTCATACACTTCTCTTCCATCTGTGCATCCGTCAAGAACCCACGGCCACCGTCTTCCGCAGTATCCTTGTCCCGCAACCCAGAGTACGAACCCTTCGTTATACCCAACACGTCACAGAGTCCTTCAGACTTCTCCATAAGCCAAGTGCCATGACGGAGACCATCGCGCCAATGTGGAGGCAAGGACTTGTATCCAAGTAATGCTCCTAGAAGAGCACCGGCAAAACAGGCGTTTGTGTCTGCGTCGCCGCCTTCCATTGTCAGATCTGTGATGAGCTTCTCAAAGATGGCAAGCTGGGAGCATATTTGGCCGGAAGACTTGAGTTGGCGCAGTGCTAGTCGAAGAAGCAGGATACCAGAACCAAATGTCTTGTAGACGTATCCGATCTTGTAACTCTCATCCAACTTGAGGTCCGCGAGAGATTCAGCTGTCGCATGCTTTTTGAACTCTTCAACGTCCAGGCGAGGCTCGTCTTTCTTGTCTGGATCCTGTAGTTCCTTCTCGCGGCGGTCATTGTACCACGTAAGCCCAGTTTCGATCAACTCATCAACATGTTGTTCTTCGTAGATCTCGCCGAGGACAAGGCCACGAACAAGAGCCGTGCCAATGGCGCAAGAGACTACACATCTGGGATCAACGTGTGTGACGACAGAGAAGTCTGCTGCGATCTGAAAGGTCTCCTCAACGGACTTGGTGAGACACATGAGGCCCAGGGGATGTGTTCGCATCAGACTTCCATTGGGTGCAGCATTGTACTTCCCCGTCACCCAGAACTTGCGCGCTGTGCCCTCAGGATCGTCCAAGTAAGATTTGCTGCGCACGATCCCGCCGACTGTGCGTCCAAGACCAAGAGGCAGGGTATCCAGTGCTCTTAGTCCCATGCGCACCCAAACTGAAAGTCTTGACGCAAACTCTTGTGGGTCAAGCTTCTTGCCATCGCTGTGAAGGAATGAGAGCAATATCAGAACAGCATGGTCGGTATCGTCAGTCCATTCTCCAGTACGATGGAAGTTTCTATGATGATCGCGTCGAAAAGGCGTCGCATTTTCAGCAGGGAGCAACGTAAACTTGCGATCGGGATATGCTTTTGCTGAGATGTTGGCGGACAGAAATTCGGTGTATAAGCCAATTGCGTCTCCAAGCGCTGAGCCGAAAATGGTACCGATGATACGATCTTGGAGGTGCAAAGGCTCCAGCGCCTTGTGTGCATTGTTTGAGAGGGTTATAGAGGTCATTGCAATTGGTCGTGATGTTTTTGATTGAATGGCACGACCAAATATGGGTAGTTGTCACCTTTTATATTGGATGTGTTAGCTGAGGCAGCCAAATTACTAAAACAACCTCGCAAGGCTTCCGCGACTAACACCGGAGGCTGAATTAGCGCCATGATTTTGGTGGTGGCAGTGTGAACGCCATAGACTAAGGTCACCTGGCGTTCGAATACCTAGCTCACTGAGGTAAATAACTTTATCTCTTTTTCATGCGGCCTTAATTGAGCTCCAAGATGACATTCGGCCGCTCGTTAACAACTCAATGTAGTGGAACAGGCGGTCAATCAGTTGATCCCCGGACCGTTACACCTTTCTGGGACATCCCACAATCAAATCGTAAAGTTTCTTGTATTAACAAACGCCCTAATCAATCATGCTGATGCGCAATGTCCTCCATCGACCCTCAAATCTGTTCCATGAACGAATGAAGCACCCTCGGACAGCAGGAATACCGCGGGCGCCTTGAAGTCCTCAGGAGCACCAAGACGGCCCAGCAAAGCACCCGCCATCCATGTCTTCTCAACCTCGGGGTTCTCTTGAAGCAATTGATCCGTCATGGCAGTTCTGATGTATCCAGGAGACAACGTGTTGACTCTAATACCGTACTGACCCCATTCTTGAGCGACCGATCGGCACATTTGTTGAACAGCAGCCTTGCTGGAGTTGTAAGCTGTGCAAGAGAGTCCCTGTCCCCTATTAGTCTGTGGGTATGCTTGATGATGCTTTGAGGAGTTACTCGGTTTGCAATGTTGCCTGACATGCTTCCAATGATGACGATGCTTCCAGGGCTGTTCTTCTCTCGCAGAACGCGTGCTGCATACTTGCAAGTGTTAAAGACACCAGTGACATTCACTCGTAGGATACGGTCAAAGTCGGCAGCTGGGTAGTCCAGCGCCGCAATCTGTTGCTGAATGCCGGCGCAAGCAATTGTTCCCCAGAAAGGCGCTCCAGACTGGTCAGCCTCAGCAGCGATCTCCTTCATTGCTGTCTCGACGGACTGCTCTTCTGTGACGTCGCATTTTCGATATGAGACAGAGGCCTTGTTGGCTGTGGCGATCTTGTTGAGCTGTGCCCACTCAGCTGGTGATGGCTCCTCGAGGATGTCGAGGCAAGCTACACTACCGCCGGCTTCGACAACAGCAATGGCGAGTGTGATACCCAGACCACGAGCTCCGCCTGTGATGGCGACAGTCTTGTTCTCGAGGGAAAAGAGCTTGAACGTTGATGCTTTTGAGGCGGGTGTTTCTCTGGTCTCGGGCACATGAGCCGGGAGCTCAATGTCGGATACGATAGAGGGAGCCATTGTCACGGTGAAGTTGTATGGGTATCAGCGAGGTCGCAAGAATGATAGACGAAGAAAAGAATCGAAGCTGCCGGGAGAGAAAGGTTTTGGAAACGGACGCTCGTCAGGATATACGATCGACGGATATCCATTTCTGGAGGCGCCGAGGATGTGTTGAGTCAAGCATTACCGTCATGGGGTCCATTTGGAAGGTCGATGCGAAGAATGATGTGTCTCAAATTGAGTTTGAAAAGTGACTCCTGGTTGATGTGACGAGGTAATTATAGCCGGAGGTTGTCACATCTCACTACGACAGTCGTGGTCTTCGCTAAGATCCAGTATTTCCAGGCTGAAAGAGGCGGGTGGACAAAAGGATTTGGTGGGTGTTGGGTAAGACACAAATACAAGGGCGGTCTCCACCATGTTTAGCCCCTGAACTGCCCGTTTGTTTTTGCCGGGCTCCGGTTCTACAAACAGTGGAGGTCCAGTTGTTTCTTTCACTGAGCAATCTCTGTCGCAAATGCAGATTCCCAGAGTTGTACGACACTTTATTAGAGACGACACACTAACCTCATCAGTATTTCCGTCACCCAAATCATTGCAACCTTTCTCCACACGATCATAGTGTCTCAATACCCGAAGCATCAAGTCCATGGCAGTTCTAAGCGCAATCTCAATTCTAACCTCAACAGGCAAAGCCGTGATCTGGTGCCTCCAACTTCCTGATCCAGAACCCGATCCTCACTCAATCCAATAATGTCAAACTCATCAAGAACCCCACGTCAAATGGCAAACGCACATATCCCCACGGCGCTTTCCCCTGCCCTGTTGGGGTAATCCGACGTGCCATGGCCACAACGAACATCACCGTCGTTATGAGAAAGATCACGCGCAAAAGATGTCTTTTCGAAAACTCTATAACTCAAGAGGCACTGTCGATGTTTCTCAACTGCACTCATCATCTACTCGTCTTGTAAGAGCATCACAGAGTCCCAGATCCAGTCCGAGATGGCACCAAGCGCAATCACCCCCGAGGCACAGGAAGAGCCTGTAGCTCTTTCCAACGTTGTCAAATTGATCAAGAACGATGATGCAGAGACAATTGATCTTGCCCTGCGGCAGTTTCGCTGCTTGATCGCTGATCTCTGCGAACAGTTCAAGGGCGGTCATCCTGGGTAAGACTTACAAGTATCGAAAGACAAAGAAATGGCATTTACTGACTAACTTACAGAGGAGCTATGGGTATGGCGGCCATTGGTCTCGCTCTCTGGAAGTACGTGATGCAGTACTCTCCCAACGATCCTGACTACTTCAACCGCGATCGCTTCGTCCTCTCCAACGGCCACACATGTCTCTTCCAGTACACATTTCTTCATCTCACAGGCTACAAGGCCATGACCTTCGAGCACCTCAAGTCCTACCACTCATCCAACTACGACTCATTGGCGCCCGGTCATCCTGAGATTGAGCATGAGGGTATCGAAGTAACGACCGGTCCTCTTGGACAAGGTATCGCCAATGCTGTCGGTCTCGCCATGGCGACTAAGAACCTTGCGGCAACTTACAACAAGCCTAATTACGATCTCATCAATAACATGACTTACTGCATGATCGGCGATGCTTGTCTACAAGAGGGTGTCGCCCTAGAGGCTATTCAGCTAGCTGGCCATTGGAAGCTCAACAACCTTGTCGTCATGTACGATAACAACCAGATTACTTGCGACGGTAGTGTTGACCTCTGCAATACCGAGGATGTCAACGCCAAGATGCGTGCCTGTGGTTGGGACGTTATCGAGATCGAGGACGGCTGCTTCGATGTCGAGGGTATCGTCAAAGCCCTCCTCAAGGCCAAGGCCAGCACCGACAAGCCCACTTTCATCAACATTCACACTGTCATCGGAGTTGGTAGCAAGGTTGCCGGCGATGCCAAAGCCCACGGTGCCGCTTTCAGCCCCGATGGTGTCAAGGCCGTCAAGGAACGTTTCGGCATGGACCCTGAGAAGCACTACGTCGTCTCTGATGAGGTCTACAACTTCTTCCGCGACCGCAAGACTCGTGGTGACCGCCTCGTCGAGAACTGGAAGAGCCTTGTTGATGCTTACAGCAAGGAGTACCCTGATCTTTACGAAGAGTTCATGAAGCGTGTCGAAGGCCGCTTTACTGACGACTGGAGAAGCATCATCCCTGCCAAGGAGTCATTCCCTACCGCTCCTACACCTTCCCGAAAGTCTGCCGGTATCATCTGCAATCCCCTGGCTGCGAAACTCAGAAACTTCATGGTCGGCACAGCTGATCTGTCACCTTCTGTCAACATGATTTGGAAGGACAAGGTTGACTTCCAGCATGTAAGTTCCCTCCTGACACAGCCAGTATCCTGTCACTAACACAGTTACAGCCCGACCTCAAGACTACCTGCGGCATCAATGGCAACTACTCCGGCCGGTACATCCACTGGGGTATCCGTGAACATGCGATGGCTTCCATCTCCAACGGTCTCGCAGCTTACGGCAAGGGCACGATCCTCCCTATCACCTCAAGTTTCTTCATGTTCTACATCTACGCCGCCCCTGGTGTGCGCATGGGCGCTCTTCAGAATCTCCAAGCCATCCACATTGCCACTCACGACTCGATCGGTACTGGTGAAGACGGCCCAACCCATCAACCGATTGCTCTCCCTGCTCTGTACCGCTCCATGCCCAATCTCCTTTACATCCGACCTTGCGATACCGAAGAGACGGCCGGTGCCTTCATCACCGCCCTCGAGGCCAAGGACACCCCATCTATCATCTCCCTCTCCCGTCAAAACCTCGAGCAGTACCCTGAGCACTCCAGCCGCGAAGGTGTCCAAAAGGGCGCTTATGTCTTCATCGAGGAGGAGGATGCCGACGTTACACTCATCGGTGTCGGTGCGGAAATGGTCTTCACCGTCAAGACGCGCGAGGTCCTCAAGGAGAAGTTCGGCATCAAGGCCCGCGTGGTCTCGTTCCCTTGCCAGCGTCTCTTCAACTCCCAACCCCTCGAGTACAAACGCCAAGTCCTTCAATACCGCTCCAACGCCCCTCGAGTTGTGATTGAGGCCTACGCCGTCAACGGTTGGGAGAGATACGCCGATGCTGGCTACTCAATGACGACCTTCGGCAAGTCGCTACCTGGTAAGGACGCCTACAAATACTTCGGCTTCGATGAGGACGTCATTGCCCCCGAGGTAGCCAAGCTTGTCGACGAGGTCAAGGCAGAAGGGATTGAGAGCCTACGCGGCGAATTCAGGGATCTCAACAACGTGACACACGAGCACTAATGATAATTTGGTTCAAAATGGATAAAGGATTACGGCATGACTTGGAGTTTAATGTAGCTTGTTGATGACACAATGGTATTTCGCATAATAAAGCAAATTTGTTCTGTATACGCCAGCTCTCAATGCGTGATCCCGAATGCTTCATCTTGTCCCTTCACTAAACAAGGATCCTGATTAACTTTTCGCGTGCAAATTCCATGCTCCATTTTCCGAGCGCCATGCTGATTGCTCTGTTTGCCCTAATATAGTGGTATCATCCGCAAAAGAAAGACACAAAAACAGCAAAAGACTTTTCTCTTAGGTCCCCAAGCCCAGTGGCTTCCAGAGCCAAATAGCTGCAACCAATCCGTCACTTATAACCGCAGAAAGCCATAGCCTACCTTGGCCCCCTAATCATCGCCGTCCTTGTGGGCGGATGATGGAGTCCGAAGGTGGCAAGGCTTGAACACCCTCCATCACAATCTCAGCCAGAGAACCCAACACCCGACGGTTGATGTAGCGAGGCATGTTGGGCCAACGTTCCTGAGCCCAGATCGCGACACCATTGCCAGCACGCCAGGCCCCTTCAGCTAGATGACCCCCTGCCTGGGCAGTGGTCACCATGGCATCTTGGGCACGCTGGGCAGTGTAGGTAAGCCCGCCGGCAAGGTTCTCGTATGACCTAGCGAGGTTGTTCTGCGCAATCTGGGCGGTTGCAGCGAGAACCCCTTGAGGGACGTCTGTGCCAGAAGGGTTCTGGATAAGCTGAGAGGTGCTATCATGAGTTAGCTTTGTATGTTCATAAACTTAGATTGCTCCGAGAGATAAGACTCTAGAGCAATCACAAATCATACCTCTGGCTATGCTCCTCTTCAGTCTCGCTGATCATCGCGCTAAAGTACCCAACCACTCCAGCATCGTCGAACTGGAGCTCCTCGGGTTCGGGCTCGTCCTCATCGGAGTCCTCGCCAGGGGCGAGTTCGTTCATGGAGCGATCTCGATGCATCGCCCCCCGAACAAGCGCTCCGTCGAGGATCTCGTACCCTTCCTCAGGCTCTCCCTGGTCAGAGTTGTCATCCTCAAGCGGGACATCCTCTAGGTCCTCGGGTGATGGGCTGGACCTATTTTCGGAAGCACCAGGCACCCTTAAACGTTCCTGGGTTCGGCGTCGGACCCGATAATCATTGGCCTGAGGGGCATTATCAGGCTCAGAGTCCGAAGACGGGTTGGCGCTGGAGGCGTAAGGGCTGTCCATTTTTTGAATCTGGTTCTTTGGGTTAAGTCACTGCTTGTATCCGTGAAATATGTTTGCCAAATACCTTGTAAGGCGCTTTTATAAGTGTGAAGAGGGATGTGGTGATGGTGGAGGGAGGTTTGTGATGAGTTTGTTGGTGTGTGAGGAAAGGTTTGTTTGTGGTGAAAGGGAAACAATAGAAGCTTGGGGGAGAACTACCAAATTTACACCAATTCAATACGTGGATAGGTTGGAACTGTCAGTCCGTGTGAAAGTCAGGTGAGACGGGCGGCAGTGTCAGTGAATCTGTGGGCAAGATATCAGAGCTTGATCTATTTACGACCAGTAGATGACTTGACACTCATGAATATACTTTCAAAAACGAAAGCTACTTGTCTCTCCAATATCTTAGTTAATTAGCGCAGAAACTGTATCCGTTACACTTTCTTATTGGGTGGCTTAGGCTCCAGGTTCACGATGTCGAAGGTCATCGGTGCCCCTTTTCTCGCAGCGTCTATCAATACTACCACCACAAAAGAGACAAACGTACATTTATTATATTATTTCATTTCAGTCCTATCTCGAGGTTTTTCTTTGTCAAGTAGGCGCCTTTAGGGGCAGTGAGGTGTCAAAAAAATCAAGTCCTTACCTACCGACTCCTATAGTAAAGGTTCTAGGCAACGATATACTTCCAATTCCGTTTTTTAATATACGCTACCACAAACCTTTCTGTGTTTGATTTTGCCACATATATCCAGTCATCTCTATTGCTTCTAAGTTCATTGGTTAGAAGTCCACTACCAAAGCGTTCAAGGGACTCTTTTGGTTTTCAAGGGGTTCTTTTGGAGGATCTACCTCTGTCCTTGGTTTATGCCCATATTCTGTTAAACAACAGCTGCTTCTCGAGTGAGTTCCAGTCTCAGCGATGCTTCATTACGTGACTTCTTCTAATGATCAAGTTGAAGAGTCAATCCATACTGTTTTTGATTATATCACCATTTGGTTTAGTAATGGTGGTGGCCTCCAGGAGGCAAGATCACCTTTGACAGTGAAGAAAGGTGCCAAAGGGATTATATGGGCAGACTTAAGGCCTACACTGACTTGTACGCGTTTCTACCAAATGCTTTTAGTTAGGCCTTTCCCACTTGGCCTGTTTCATGAATATCCAGAAGTTTATTCGCGAACAAAAAAGTCAAAAGTGAGTCTAGCTCTAGTGTATATAAAGCATGTAAAAGGAACCCTGCTCTTTTTTTCTTTTCTTTCCTCACTGTTTTGATTTTCCTAATACATCGCCTTTCTCTTTCTATTTCTCCTTTCGTGTCTGTATCTTCCCATCCTCGTCCCCTTCAGACCGATCTTTTTGGGGTATTCTAACCAGATATTCTTGCAGGCCAAACTTGTACCAACACTTGTATTATTGTCTCAAGATGCCAGTGCATCGAGGAACTCGAAGGACCGGCCGTGGCCGCCCGGCAAGTGGTCGTCCCCAATGTGGTCAGGATCCGAAGGCTTGTGATAGTTGCCGCCAGGGCCTCCAGTCTCGTTCTGACCCTGGGGAGTTTCTCCGCTCACACGGCTACCTCATCTTTCACATGAATGCACCACAGTCCGAAGAGCAACGATACAGTTTTATCGAGGCTCACCTCATGGCAATGATGGCTAAGAGTGTGGACGACCAAGGGTTTTACCAGGCATGCTATGATCTGCTTAAGACAGCTGAGATACCAGCCGCTAGCTTGTCGGAAGAGGTTCGCAACACTATCATGGAAAACCACAAGCAGCTTCATGATACAGCCTGGCCAAAGCTCTTGTATATGCTGGAAACCGATAAGACCTGCCGATATTTTGATCCGAGGGACGTTCTGAGCATGCTCATCTACAATTACCCGAGGGAGCTAGCGAGGCAGGTCCAGGTCATGATGGGAGATCATTTTGAAATCTTCCGAGTCATTCAGTATGCATTCATGCGTTGTGGGAGGTGGTTTCTCGGATACTCCCCTGGAACCTTTATATTCCGATACTCGAACTCTTTGCCCTTCACTGAAGGACTGAACGTCATGCCGAGCGCCATGAACTTCTCATATGAAGGCCAGGTACCTCGAAGCTCCTTGGAGCACAAGCTACGCCTCATGGCCCTCTGGAAACCAGCCTCGGAATTGTTTATCGGCTTGATGCATCACCATCTCGGTAGGTCTCACAAAGCCGACCTCCCGAGACATGAAGCCCTACGCTCGGAAGCGGTGATACGTTCCGAGGCTTTCAGAACCATCCTAGAGGATTGGAGATGGCTTTCCCAAAGGGGTACATTTCCGTACCGAAACACCAAAGACTGGATTTGCAAACATGCAATGACACAAGAGCTTGCGTGGCTTATACTTCGACTTAAAGATGTGCCTGAAGTCTACGGAGATGTTCAGTCGCCAGATCTAGAGAACCTTCTCACAACTTCCACCAGTATGTCACTGCAGGCTCTTGCAGGTCTTTGGAACAAGCAGCTGGAAACAATGGCGTGGGAGCATTTCCTTACTGGGAATCGTCGAGAACTCTTTATCTACGAAGACCAGGGGCCCTCATCTGTAAGTCACCAGCCTTCCAGCACTGCCCATTCCAGCACTACTCATATTTTAAATTCGATTTGAGCCTGAATCCAAGCAATGGTTCCAGGGACTCGAGGCACCAACGTCTGAGTTGAAGTTGGGCGCGGTCAAATATTTACCCGAACCGAATTAAGCTAACAATTTCCTCGTGCAGAACATCTGGAGACTCTACAATGAGCAAACCTTCCGATACGACACATTCAATCCAAGTGTTGAGTACAACTTTCCCGTGTTGCGTGATTGCCGAGACGCACTCAAACCATACGATCATTTGATTCAGGAAAAACTGCGTCAGGCCCGAGAACAAGCGAGCCAATGCACACAAGTCGGGGCACAACAGTCCGTTGAGCCTTTCTCTTTCTCTACACAGAATTAAGACGAATCGAACCGCCGAACGATCATTACCGCGAATTTCTTTGGATTTTTAACTGATTGTATCATTGTTACAATACAATTGTCCTGAATATTTATGTCTCGGTCAACAACTTGAGACTTCCCCTGCCTACTTCGCATCGATAAACCTTGCGATGTCTTCAATATTCTCTCTCCGCGGGCTTTTTACCCGCCAGCCTGCTTCTACGTCGCAAACGACCCGTCTTTTCTCTACCACAACGAATATGCTTGCTCGCACACCTCCCAAGGCCGCGCCGAAGAACCCCAATGCCGGCAAGGTCCCTCCCCGCCGAAAGCACGCAGCTCCCAAATCCGAAAACTTCTACCGCATCCGCACGCTGCGCCAAAACATGTTCTCTCCTGCTCCCCCTCCTCTACGAATGGCCCGTCTTCGATACCTCCGCCACTGGACCATCCACCGCGCTTGGCAACTCTTCCGTCGACAGCAGCATCTAGCAACTGAGCAGGAACGCTCCCGCATCTTCAGCGGCATGTACAATGCTTGTGAAGAGCTGCGCAAAACAGCTGGCCCAGGAAACAGAGACGAGGGCTACCTGTACCGTGTTGCTATGGAAAAGAAGGGTGTCTGGGGTCTTGACGCAATTCCCATTGAGTATGCTCGTTACCAAACAGACCACCCAGCTAAGAACGCTTGGAACCACGAGTGGAAGAGGAACAACGATTAAAGCTTTGTTTACTGCTTCGACCGGGGAAAAAATTGTTTTCAATAGAACGTGTACTGTATGTATGATAAGGCAGCTTCCAGATGCAGGAATTAGAAAGCCAATGTTTACGATTCTTAATGAAGTCCATCCAAGGGAAGGCAAGATACCACTTGAGGTCACTCAATCCTTTCAAATACGTCGTGAAAGCTCGCTACCTTAGTTATGTATGAACCACATTAGATGCAAAGATCATCACTATGATTAAGTATCAGGTCCGTGAACCACAGCGCCAATCTCCCGTCATCTTAATCCATATCATTGATTCACTCTCATCTTTCCAACGCTCGACAAAGCCAGTTCTATGCCGCTATTCGATTATTAATACAGAGAGTGAATATGCATATCTTAACCCGCTCGAACCAAATCATGCAAGTGTCCTTCTTTCTGCCCATGCACCTTGTTCCTCTCCGATTTTTGTCTCTTCTCCGGATGCCAAGTATATAAAAGATGTTTCTGCAACTCCGCTAAGATATTACGAGTGACAGGTAAGAGAACATGGCCAGTATTCGAAACAGATCCAAAGTACACTTCGATCGTAATAAAAATGAGGGTGCGTATGGCTAGATGGTAGTCACTTGTTTGTGTCGAGAAGACTCAATGAGCGAGTCTTTACATGTTGATTGTCTGCTGAATAACAACGCCAGAAAGGAAACGTGATAGTGAGGATGCCGTCATTTGGGCGAAGATCGGCCGTGGAATAAATAGATAGTAAATAGGATCGGGTCGGCCGAAGCGCCGGAATGTGGTGCTGCCTTTAGCATCAATTCCGTGATGATGAGTTTTGAGAGTGAGCGAGTGTAGAGTATAAGAAAGGAAGATGTCCTCCTGGGGCGTCGAGCAATAAATCCTCTATATCCTAAATTGATTCCCTGATGATCCAAAAATCTACACTCGTCTCCAGTTGTCTGAGCATATGTTGATATTGCGGCCGAGGCGAAGTGGTGATCGATCGCTTTAAAAATAAAATCTAGGAACAGCTGCATGGTGTCCCTGGGGTTGTGTATGAGTACATCCAAGTGGTGTGGATGGTGGTTCGTTCGGAGGCGCATGGCTGACGGTTTTACAGCACAACGCAGCAGCCGCCGCCCTCGCCCTTCTCAAAGGTCAGCAGAGCAGCACGAGTGGCAGCCTCAAATACGTCGTCGACGCCTTCGCCGCTCAAGCTGGAGCATTCAAGATATCGCTTTGCGCCAATTTCCCGAGCAATTGCCTCTCCATCATGTTCAGACACAAAACGCATCGACTTCTTGCGCATTTCCTCGATCGCGACGGGGTCCTCTCGAAGATCTTTCTTAAGACCAACGAGAATAATGGGAACGCCGGTGCACAGGCGGGTGGCTTCCTCAATCCACTACACGAAAAACACGTCAGCTTTCCAGGGTTCATCACTAAGCGCATACCGCATGCCGAGGGTGCCGTACCTTGTGCTTAACATTGTCAAGGGAATCTGGTGTGTCGACGGAAAATCCTATCAAGATGACATGGGCTTTTGAGTAGGCAAGCGGTCGTAATCGTTCGTAGTCTTCTTGGCCAGCGGTATCCCATAGAGCAAGCTGGACGGACTTGCCGTCCACTCTACAATCTGTCACATAGTTCTCAAAGACTGTGGGGATCTATATAGTACGAAGTCAATAATCGTCGTCGCAAGGGGTTACGGTCGGTCGAGGCTCACATAATGCTGCAAACAGGTTAGCAAATTTTGATGACGATATGTAGATTTGGAGGACTCACTGTAGGAAAGTAACCTAGCGTAAATACGCTCAGCAAACTGGTCTTGCCGCAGGCACCATCACCGATAATGACCAACTTCCTACAGTACGTTGTTAGTAACCTGATTGATCTCCAAAAATCTTGAGCATGTCATGATTGGTATGGTAGGGAGGAGTATCATTTTGGGGCCGGATGGGGAGCGGAGCTTGGGAGCGCGATGAAGTCGTACCTGCGGATAACGTTGCTAGGATTTGCGCTCATGATGACTGAGTAATATGGCCTCGAGGCTGCGTGATGATGACGTTTCGAGACTAATCGTAGGAGGGAATCGGATCTGGAGTCTGCTACGGGCCCCAGATCTGGGTGATGCGTCCGTTAATCGTTGCCGTCGATTGATTATGGGTGGAAGAGCAACGAGCTACAGCGTTCAAGAGGGCGTCGTCGCGGTGATAACAACAGGAACAAGCTAGGCTAGGCCGAAAGGGATTGGATAGGGCTGGATTGGGTGATATGAAGGTGATGATGATTAATTGGAGAGTAAGGTCGGTTCGGTCAGAGAAATGTCGTCGAGATCTGGGATAGGACCCCTTATTTTTTTTGCCAACGGACTTTTTGGTAAGAGAATCGTTAGATGGGTGAGTAAAGTAACAAGGGACGTCCGGACCTGAATGAGCGCGCGGACGTGGAGCGAGGAGGACAGGGTCAGATGGAACCAGCCAGGTCAGGACAAGCTGGGCCAGGTGCAGGCGTAGGTGCAGGCGGTACGTAAATACTGTGCTAGTATACGGTTCAGCTGCCAGGGTACTAATGCAGCGAAGTGCAGCGCAGTGCAGTCCTGGGTTTGTGCAGTGAGATCAGCGCGTTTTTAATGGTGAGAGTAAATGTCTAGGACGGAGCGAGTGTTGGACCGCTGGTTGGATGAACAAGCTCTTCAAAGAATGGGTAGATAGAATAGTAGAGAAACAAGAAAGAAGATGAAAGAATGATGCTTAATGGGTTGGGAATACGAGACCAAGAAGAACGGGCAGGACTGATGATTGATTGACCGAGATGATAGGACAGTCAACAAGGACTGTGGTGAGGTGGTGCTGTTCTTTTTTTGTCAGACCGACCTGTTTCTTTTAGTGAGTTAGCCTCAGTCTAAAATGGAGCTGAGGCGGACTGGGCTGGGCTGGGCTGATGTGCATCAGGTTCTGAAGATTGTGCAGAGTAGAAAAGATGAAACGAGTCATTCAAGATGTTAAGGAATGAATAGATCGATAATCTGATACCAATTAAAGATATCCCCAAGAACCTAACGTTTAGTTATACTATACGCGGCAGATCTAAAGCTAGAGAGGCAGCCTCTTTTCTATTGTTGGAACAGCCGGGCTTGTTTACGACGGCGACGGTGGTGGCATCGGTGATGGTGGAGAGCCCGCCCGCGTTTCCATGCCCGGATGGACAGACAGACTCACTGACTGCCTACCTACATACACTGCACTGTACTCACTCTACTGAGGTGCTCCCCTGAACGGGGAGACCATGCGGAGCTTCGACGTAGAAAACGGGTCCGGGGGGGACCTTTTTTAGCTGAGGATGATGAGGTGAGTTCTAGTGGGGGGCGACAGCCCTGAAAGTTCTCTAGTACGAGCAGGTTCTGTGACAGCTGGGCAGCCTGAGTGGACTGCGCATTATCACAAAGTGGGCTTCGACAGCATGAGTTGCTTCTTGTTGTATGCTACGGCAAGTCTGTGGTTGTTGATCGACATGGATTAAGGTACACGAGATGTGCCGAGAATGGATCGTTACAACGGCATCTTCTGACATTCTGACTACGTAGCTTTAGGAAAAGTCACTCAGGGTCTTCAATTGGAGGTTTTGTCATCAGCAGCATCTGATTAGCATAGCCCATCCCATCATGAGTTGATCATTACAGTATTGATGCGACTTGCAGCAGACAGCAAACAAGCAAAGTCCCCTGTGCTGTGGCGGAGCATCCACAACTGTATATCCAAAACAAGTAATATGATTGAAGCCAGCTCGGTTAATTCTGACATTCTCCGCCCTGTACCAGCTCAATGGGAAGAATCTGAATACTAGGTAAGGAAGGATCGGTTTGGGAACAAAATTGCAGTGCCGTTCCGCTTCGGCAACCGTCACTAACGATTCAATTAGGTAAACAGAAGTCGGTGGAGAGTTTCGTCTCATGGAGCCTCTCGGACTCAGTCTCAGTTCAACTCAACTCCGCCAAACCAAACAAAACTCACGGACCGTTCTATCATCTTCAATGCTCATATCTCGTGCAGCGAATTAGCTTTCTGTGTTTTGTTTCTGCATCGATACACAGCTTCCATAGGCGACAGGGCCAAGGTGTCCTTCAATACGACAGTGACGACAGAATTCAGATCTAGACAAGCATATCAACAGATCCACATCAAAAGTGCCCTTGTCTTTACTCGGAGGATTAAACATTTGGGCTCTGAGATGCTCGTCATGCCAGCCAATCTCATTGCCAGGATGCAAAAATGCATGGCCGCCGCCATTTGAGGCTGTGCAGACTAACCCACACCCGCCAGCCGGTAAGCTAAAAACAGGAACCAGACCAGCCCTGGAGCCCTGGAAACCAAGGGGGAGGACGAACTACTGCTTTAGCACTGACGCTTATTGCCTGTTGTGCAGTCATGATGGAAAAGTCCCCTAGAAATAGTAATAACTAGCAACTGAACCCTAGCTCGTGTCTCAAGACTTCATGCCATGCTGCTTGAGGGCATTGGATGAGATCAACTCGACCCTTTTTGCGGACGTTCCCGTTAATGCGCTCCATCATCTTGGCTCCCTCACGCTAATAGCATGACAATATGGATTCCGTGAGAAGGAGGTCGGTGTTTGTGAGTTGCGCCGGCGGTCCGCATTGCTGACGTTCGTATGGATGTTTGCAAACGCCCCTTCAAGGTCGTTTTCTTCTGACGTTAGTGCAGAAAAACCTCAATTCTCACCTGCGTGGATCCTTCATGAATGATGACAGCATACCCGATGAGCTATTTGGCCCGTCTCACTGTTTTTCCTACTTACGTCGAATGCCGCAACGATGCCTCGTGGCCGATGTCACGGTAGGCGATGAACTCACTGCCCTACAAGGCTGCGGTGGTGTTTGCAAGTGATGCCACGATCCTTCGTCCCAATAATGCATGCATGGCTGTCAGCGTCGTAATGGTTGCTTGAGTCTTACCTGCATGTTCTGCTCGTCTGGTGGGCAGAGATCGCATCCGTTTGCCCTTCCGATCAGCTCTGATTCAATGTGAGTGCTACTCCAAGCGGCGTTTGTACGGGAAGATTTCCGCAATTGAGAATTTTTCGTCATGTGTGGACAAATAGCCGAAACATGTTGCGTCGTCCTCTCCCGTCGATGCTGTCCTCCATCGTTTGCAACATGCATAGACAAGGGGCAACACAGCATCGTCTCAATTTGGCATTCTGTCACACACATGGGTTTGCGCGCCGAGATGGATGTCGTAGTTTGGTTCCACATGGTCTCATCCAGCTGTTGAAATGAGAGATAGAGTCGAGTCTATGAGGCTTATGTGGCTCTTGCGCGATTGTGCTGGCCATGTTGAATGTTGCACAGTGTCGGCAACCATCGCGGTGCCTGTGGATGACGAGTTTGGTGGTCAAATTTGTTCTGCACATCGGCATGAGATGTGAAGATCTTAATTCAGGCCTGATACTTCTGACGGTGATCTACCTTGGTTGCTCCCCGGTATGTAATATTGTGTGTAAAGAGTATTGATCGTCTCGCGAAGACGGAACGGGTGTTTTCCCACCGTTAATAACCAAGCCGTAGTCTGTTTGTCAAACATGTACTGATCCCTGTTACAGTCCTGTCATAATATTGGATTATTGATTGCTTCCCGAATTCAGAACTTGTAGAAAAGAAAAGGACAGGTCCTAGAATGCTTTGAGTCACAAGGTTAATGGGATGGTCATACCAGTAATGCACTTCACGATTGCTTCGCTATACATATTGGAAGCCTGTGACGCACAATTGAGCAACAGACAAGAGATAATAATGATGCGGCCTTCAGTCAATAAGTAAATAAATAACAATAGACAAATTGGGTCTTCAATGATTGCCAAACAAAGAATTGATTGTATCTGTTGCTCTCAATCCCCAGGTTCAGGGTAGCCCCGAGACGAGTGACGTTGACATCAAGGTTGCTGTTTGTAACCCCACCCTCAGCAAGGCACAAACAAACCAAATCGCCAGATCTCAGCATCACGTGCGAGATCACACCAGGCTACACCAGGCTAGGGAATAGCGGGGCACATCCCGTCAATCAGATGCGTGCCTGACCACATCACAGTGTCGCTAGGCAGGTTCGGCTGCATGAGAAAGTACATGTGCTATACAACTCCACCAAAGAGTGACTTCTACCATCCCATCCATCGTGTTTGAGCCTTGAGCCTCGAAGCATCAAACAACACCAGACAAAGAACGTTACGACATTTCCGCACTCTTTTATCTTCAATCCGAAGTATCTATAAAACCCTCCGACTGCGCTTACGATTTTATTACAGCAGCAACAACAATCAATCCATTGGGCCCCTTCCCCGCAGGCGTCATCGCTGACCTAACCCTGACCTTGGCCGCTCGCTCTCCGACTGTGAGTGCCTCATTTTGAGCCGCCCCCAGAGACCCTCCACTTGCAACGTGCCCGCAGCCGCCTAACGACCACGACTTCACCGTCTTGACACGCGCGATACCCTCCGCTTCCAAGCTGACACGCTCTCGCGTATTACAGAACCATATTCCTCATACACCGTCCTCCCATCGACAGACACGTGTCGCGCACAGCATCTTCATGCCCTCGACTGCTCAGCTCCCGTAACCTATCATGCCGGCCAACAACCAACGACCGGCCGCCCAAACTCCGGTATCACCACGAAATACGGCAAAATACACCAACAAGGATGGCTCCAAGTTTATCACCGTACCTAAGGGCGCTACCTCTGAGTCTTCCTTGCCTCCGACCCCCACAACTGCTAAAGCCAGTGCCCCCCCACTAGAGGCTTCCAACCCCGACAATGACCCTGCTCCAACAGTCAACCGTAAGAAGCAGAAGCGTAGACAGAAGGCTGCTTTAAAAGCCGCTCAGCAAGCTGCGAATGGACATACCGACAATGTCGCGAGTGCTGGTGCACGCACTGGGTCTACCTCAGGCCGTGGTCCCGCCGATCACGAAGAGGTCGAAAGCGACGACGAGCATGAGTATGTCCTGGCGAGCGAATTAACAGGACCAACTACAAACGGACACCCCCCTTCGGATGCAAAATCGAAGAAGAACAAGAAGAAAAAGAAGAAGGGAGGGAATGCCGATCCTACATCACCTGTACCCGAAACTGTTGAATCTGAGCCCCAATCGCACTCGTCGCAAGGCCCTGGAATGTCACGCGATAAGATATGGAGCACCAGCAACCAGGAGGAGCGCGAGCGTATAAAAGCATTCTGGCTTGGATTGGGTGAAGATGAGCGGAAATCCTTGGTCAAAGTCGAGAAGGATGCTGTTCTGAAAAAGATGAAGGAGCAACAGAAGCATACATGCAGTTGCACTGTATGCGGACGGAAGCGAAATGCAATTGAGGAAGAACTGGAAGGCCTCTACGATGCCTACTATCTTGAACTTGAACAATTCGCAAACCAAGGCGAGGGACCACCAATGCTACCATCAGCTCGAGATTTCGCTCTAAGACCGCCCCGGGGTCTGCCATCAAGTTATGCCAACCGCCCGCCATCGCGCGGTCGAATAGTGGAACATGTGGGAGATGACGAAGATGAGGACGAGCTGGAGGAGGTTTACAGTGAAGACGAAGTGGAGGACGATGACTACAGCGACGACGAGCCTCCCGAAGAATATCAAAACTCACATGAACGGGACGTCGCCGATTTCTTGACGTTTGGCAATAGCCTCCAAGTCAAGGGTACGCAGCTTCTTGATTCACTTCTCCGCAGATATGGTAACATGGACTTAGGTGGTATTCTCACCGTGGCGGATGACCTCCTGAAAAACGACGGCAAGCGGTTTATCGAAATGATGGAACAGCTTGCCGAACGTAGGATGGCTCGGGAAGAAGACGCCCGCGAACACTTCTCAAGGGGCTACGGTCACCCTAATGGCTCATACTCCAATCCACATAATCATCCTCCTCCTGAAGAAGACGAATACGACGAAGAAGAGGACGAGGAAGATGACTTTGATGATAGTCAGGATGAGGAGTATGAGGAGGAAGAGGTATACTCAAACCCCTCTGTGATACCATCCCAGTCCCATACTGAGTGTTGCTGCCAGGACCAAATGACGGAGGAGCAACGAATGGAGGAAGGCCGACGCATGTTCCAGATATTCGCCGCCCGGATGTTTGAACAAAGGGTTCTCTCGGCGTATAAGGAGAAAGTCGCCAAGGAGCGTCAGCAGAGGCTGCTAGAAGAACTCGAGGCCGAAGATCGAGAATCCGAATTGAGGAAAGCTAAGAAGGCCAAAGACGCACAGAAGAAGAAGGACAGGGCTGCACAAAAGAAGCAAGCACTGGCCGAGGAGAAAGCGCGTAAAGAGGCGGAGAAGGCTGCTGCAGATGCTGCTCGGCTAGAAGCTGAGAAGCAACGGGTTGCTGAACAAAAAGCCAGGGCCGAAGAGAAACGAAAGCTAAAGGAGGCGCAGAAGAAGGCCGACGAAGAAGCTCGCCTACGCAAGGAGGCAGAGAGACAGCGCCGAGCTCAGGAGCGATCCGAACAAGACCGCAAGGCCCGCGAAGCCAAGGAAAAGGAGAAGAAGCTTAGGGAAGAACAGCGACAGAAAGAAAAGGAGGAGAAAGAGCGCGAGGCGCAGGAGCGGAAGGACAAGCAAGAGCGCGACAAGCGGGACAAGGAAGCTCGTGCTGCAAAGGCTCAGAAAGATGCCCAAGCAGCCCGAGAAGCTAAGGAGAAGTTGAAGGAGGAGAAGGCAGCTGCCCAGAAGGCGGCAAGTCAATCATCACAACCAATCCAAATCCCGAAGCGTGGTTCCCAGCATCCCGTACCGATTCCGGCAGCTCTTCCACAACAACCTTCGAATCCTGCAAGCTACGCCTCGCCAAAGATTCCAGTCGCCACTCCTGTAATGTCCAAAGCACCGACTCCCATAAGACCTCGGACCCTCTCGCAGCAAGACAGTGGTGCGCAATCCGCTACAGCTTCGTCTACTAGTCAAAACCCTTCACCTCATTCCATGACACCCATCATGAGCCCTGGTCTAATTGGCCAGCGCCACGGAAGCGCAAGCACTCAGCATTCTCACTCGGTATCTCCAACAAATGGACAACCGAGACTGCCAGGACAATCTCCTTTCCAGATACCTCCTATGGGAATGCATCCGCCCCCAGGATTGCACCACCACCCCGCACCACCAGGTTTTCCCAATCGCATGTCACAGGATGGCTTTTCAGCGTTTAGACACGGCCCTGGTGCAATGATGTCTCCTCCTGGCATGAATGGGCCAGCTGGACGTGGATTTCCCTTACCGATACCACCAGGGTTCTCACAGCCAGGAGTCGATCAATTTGACATGAATGGATTCCCGATACCGACCGACATGCCCCCATCAACGCATCATCGCCAAAGTTCATTCCAATTTGACGCGCCACCGACCCCAGCACAACCCATTGGTCGACCTGCTCCTATTGGGCGTCCTGGAAGCATAAATCTCGGCCGCTCATCTGACGACAAGGAAGATGAAACTGCACATCTGGGTAGTCGGGCTCTGTTGGAAGATGACGAGCCGCTCGAAGTCGAAGGAATTATGGGGGTGCGAAACCAACCACCTGGACCAAGGCCCGATTATACCACGAGTCCCTTCTTGGCTTCAGCGTTTCCGCTGGCACCAAATCCGTGGGGCCCTCCTGGCGTCGGTGGACATCCTTTGCCTCCTCCAGGGCTCAACAATCCTGTCTGGGGCGCACCAAGTGCACCTCCTGGTTTTGGCATGTCTCCTGTTCCTGCAATCAACTCTCTTCGAACCGCGTCACACCCTAGCTTCCCCCAACTTCGCGCAATGCTCTGCCAGGCATGCCAGGAACTCGCTGGCTCGGGTGATCAAGAAGGTTACATTGACCTCTCAATCCTGAAGTCAAGAATTGAGGCACTATCAGGCGACAGTATCTCAGAAGCTATTCTCATCAACCTTTGCGACACCGAAGGAAACCCCAACAACGGAGGCGGTACGCTAGTTATCCGACAGAATGGTGGAGGTTTTAGCCATGCCGTCCGATGGGAACCCGATCTAAATGATGGATTTTATCGAGCTGTCGGCGCTCCAGGTGAGATTGGTAGCCCGGTGGCCGGTCAAGCAACTCTGCGAGGGGGAATATAGGAAAAGTCTCTGCAGCGTGAGGCGGGTCGACAAACTAGCCGGAATTCCTTGTCTGTCAGAGATCTGGTGCGAGATAGCACCCCTCTGGGCCCCGAACCTTCTGCAAGTTGTAATCAGCCTATCACTTTGCTAGGAGGTCACAAAAGAGGGAGGTCGTCTTTACACCTGAGGGGTTCTTCGAGCGTATCTGACATTGATCGTTTTGATCCTTCAGTTGATGGATCACAATCTAAAGATTTGGAGTGAATTCCAATATAGCTGATTGGCCCACCGAGACAGCACCAGCGGAGAGCATGAGATTAAGGCATTCTTCATCAATGGAAGACGGCTAAGTCCAACGCGTTAGCTCATTTTCTTCATGTGAAGGTATATTCGGGATACTACCAATAGTTGAGACAATAGTCGAGAGGAAGATGTTGCATGGATACCCAGGTGCGATTTGCTGCCAAATGTTGCAGTTCGAAGGAAAGCGATGAGGAAATCTACAGCGCAAAAAAAGCGCTGAGCTCAATGAAAGAGTATCGTTCAAGCAGCGAATCATGCATACCATCAGCCCTGACTGACTCCTTGCAATGCGTGTCGTTAGCCTGTGAATGTGAATGATTTTCGTGACGATGATTGACCAACACAGCCCACAACAATTAGCCTCGAAGTACAAGTCAAACCTAGCCTTTTCTCTTGCCAACGCCAGTGGCTTGTGTTGGCCATAGCCTTTCAGCCATCACACCTCTTACCTCCCGTCGACATGTACCAGTGCGAGTATGTGCCGTGTGTGACCATTTTTGTGGAAAGCTACGAGATGAACAACATGTGAGAGGCCGGATGGAAGCACACGTAATACTTTAATTCAACGTCTAGCTGTGATCGTCCCCATTTCATAAGGTAGATGAATAGATACATTCGCGCACCAAAGTTGCAGACTTTATCCTTTCCCATTGCTCCAAAATACTCAAACATGTCATGTTAAGGCTTGTTCCCCTCCGGGCCTGATATCAAGGTATCGAAGAACATTTCTTCCTTGGCTTCGAAGATTTCCAAGCCTTGGATATTTCCCCCGCGCTGGCGTTCACACAGGCATTATAAAGAGATGGCGAGTGCTTGGAAAGAGGCAGCTCCACGGCGAGCCGAAGAACTCAATTTTGAAATGAATACTCTTCGGAGACTCGGTGAAGCTGCCTCGTTCCCATAGCCCTCCCTCGAAGAGACCGATCCGCCTAGATTCGGTCCTGGAAGGGGTTGGCGGCGCCGGCGCCGGGGGCGGATTGGCCCGAGGCGTTACGGATGAGGGGCTGGCGCTGAGCAGCGCGCTGCTTCTTTGTGGCGGCACGGGCCAGGGCGACAGCCTCAGACTTGGCGACGAGACGCTTCTGCTCCTTGCGGTCGCGGCAGCACATGAAAGTGAGGTAGCCGAGCATAAGAGCGGCTGAAGCAGCGAAGACGATGGCGATGATGATGCCAGCGGTGTCCATCTCCTTCTTGGTCATGCAGATATCATCGGCGGAAGCATCGGTTGTGCAGATGACCTCGTCGCGGCACGAGCTGGTGCTGATCTCAGTGCTGTAGCAAGTGGCGGTCTTGGTCTTATCCGAGACGGTCTCCAGATCGCACTGCTGGGTGCTCTTCTTGAAGGTGGTGTAGCAGTCGGTTCCTCTCGAGGTATCGGCGGCACGCTTCTTGAGCTCACCAGTGGCCTTGGGGCCGTCGGTAATGGCAGCGGCGGCTTCGACGCGGGGGATGATGGCGGGCATGGGAGCGGCTTCGTAGCGCTTCTTGAGCTCGCCGGCTTTGGCGATCTCGGAGCATCGCTCGAAGGTGTAGTGAGCCTCCTTGGCGGCGGCGTCGGAGGAGCAGCCGGCAGAGGTGTAGCAGTTCTTGAGGGCGGCCTCGTCGGTCTCCTTGAGGTTGGCGAGGCAGTACGAGAGAGCGCCCTTGTTGGCACAGTCAGCAAAGGCAGCGAGGTCCTCGTGGTGGTT
>JAAQRH010000568.1:206-22196 GCA_013186785.1 Fusarium pseudonygamai | reverse complement strand
GAACGAGGACGCCAATGTGCTTAGTAACGACTTGGACGTTGTGGAGGTGCATGAGGCGAGCGATTATAGGACGGAGAAGAGCATGTGTTTGCTGGCCTCTCGATCGTGGGATGTGAGGCGGAATAGGGCGAGTCCTCGTGAGCTCGTTCTGTCGATGAGCGTAGCTAAGGAGGGTATGCAGCGCAAGGGATATCGTCTCAGCGATTTGGTTATCAGGGAGATCATCATCTGAAGAAGCTAGAGGGCCAAGAGGCACCAGTTCCAAGACGACCCTTGATTTGGATGCTGGATCAATATCGCAGATGATGCGGGAGTCGTATGGCTTGACATCGTATGCTGCAAGGGTGCGGGCTTCGCGTGTCAGTTCGTGCCATAGCTCTTGTGAGAAGATGGTATTTCGGGCTTCGAGAACACGCTCTTCCAAGGGAGCGTCAGTAGCCGTCTCAGCTGGTAAAGCAGAGCGGCCTGTAACTTGACCGTCTCTTTCATATGTCACAACAACTCGCTCAGATACTCCTCCCAACCGGCCGCAATCAAGCTGAACTGCCCCGCCATTGCCTCGCCTCATGGGTGCTAGACTATTCCTGTACTCGGGTGCAGCTATTGGTCATGTTAGTAAGGTCGTGCGCTGGCAAGCCTATCGAAGGGAGGCATACCTTCTGAGAAACCGAATCGAACACCAAGTGTGTGCCTTTCTTGTGGCACTCTGGATATCGACCACCCGGACTTCTGAACTGCTGTAATCTCCTCCCAGTACTTGCCCTCGACCGTAACTTCTTTCTCCAAGAACGCACTAGCAGCCTCGGCAGCATCCCGTGCTTTGTTCGTCTGTGTGAGTGCTAGACCCAACGCTATGTTCTCCTGTTCTTGTACTTTGGCTGGAGTCACGGGTGGGTTATCAAGCCTGTCGGTGCCCAATGTACCGATGCCGACCATGTCGCGTAGGCCTTGCGATAGAGTGACGCCAGCCTGTGTAGGGTTCTGTTTCGAGATGAGGAGGGAGAGGAAGTCGAGGGTAAGAAGAGCTGTATTTCCCGCGGCGCTGAGATATGTCAGTTTATGGCCATGTTGTAGCGGGCTTCCATACTCAAGGTTCCTTAGCATTTCCATGCGCACTTCCTGGAGGTCTCTCGGCGCATCCTGGTCGTCATCGTCGTCGTCGTCGTCGTCTTGATCCCCATCGGCCATATCAACATCTCCGTCTAGCGCATCCCCATACTCCGCTTCCTCTTGGGCAAGCTCTTCCCTTAGCTTGGCCTCATTTATAGCTCTGAACCCGCCCGGTTGCGCGTTGGCGCGAGCAATAAACTCTGCGATGTTCTGAGGTTTGCGATCGGCGACGGGAGATGGCCGTATAGACAGCGGTTGGTCGTCGCCGTGTGCCATCATGAGTAGATTCCAGGTATATATTGCTTCGTTCCGTATCTTGTGCGTGCGTTTCATTAATGATGTTTGGGTATATTAAAAGGTATCCAATTGTTATTCTTTGTTACAGTCGCGTTGGTGATGGTGATGTTTGTCTATGAAAGTTTCGGGCTTCTCTGTTTTAGCTCCCGTTTGACACCCATGACCGCGGGGCCAACAGCTTGAGTGGGTCCTCCAAGTACAGCTTCACTCCTAGAATAATTACTTATAAGTTATACTATAGGTAGTAGTATTTGCTTAACCTAAACTAAAACAATGACAGATTTTGATAACATGGATATTTTAATGCTGATATAGATATTCATAACAAAAGATTGTATGAGATAGTCTCACGTATTCATCGAATGCCTCTGTCACTATGATTGCTGTATCTCATGACTTGCATCAAGCTGCGTTGCTGTGCCATCTCACTTCTTCATCTCACTTCTTATATAATACTAAGCAGGAGCAGAACTGGTTACAGAGCTCAAAAATCTCGAATTACAAGTTATATTTTATCTACTCTTTCTATATATAATTCTTGTCTTGCTGTAAAAGCAGGAAAACTCCTCCCACTCATAGGATCAACCAAAAATAAACTCCTTTCGCCGATGCAATGCCATGTCGTGCTTGTGACTTAGATATTGTCTACTCGTTCTTTATGCTGCTTGAGCTACTCCACGCATCCGCATCATCTGTTCGGCGATGCCCCTCTCGTTGCAACATTCTCCATCTTCTCAGCTTCGATTGAGGGTTGTCACCTGCCATCGTAGGCATCAGATCGTCCTCGAGAATTGGGACTTCACCCAACGGGTCGAGTTGATCGATGATGTCTGAAATCTCAGTTGGTGGAATAGACTTGAAGACTGCCTGCACATCATTATGAGGCGACAGAGATGTGAACTGCCACTTGGATCTTTTGCCCGAAGCACGTCTGGACTGCATCCAAAGACGGCGTCGCTCCACAAAGCTAATGAGGAGGAGAGTTGGCATATTGAGAGTTCGAATAAGGGCCACGTTGACAATGTGGAAGATCCGAGCGGTGGTGACAAGCTTCAGGGGTAGGAGCACCATCAGAGCCAAAATGTTGAAGGGAGGGGGGTAGGCAAAGATAGAATCACTCTTGACGCCCTCAAAAGTCAAAACAGCGCGTCGGAACTGAATCTCGGCCGTTTCGTCGGCCACAATCTTGGAGAAGGTGTTTGTGAGCATGGCAATGAGAATGGTCAGAAAGAGCGTGTTGCCCAGGAACGCAAAGGCGATCATCAACGCAGGACCAAGGATGATATGGAACCGCACCGACTCCTCAATACCCTCACCATCTAGACCGAACCAAATCCAGAGCATCCATTTACCCACTACGTACCAGCTGAACTCCTCATCGCCGTCGTTGCTCGCACTAACAAGCCACTGCAAAGCGAGCAGAAAGCCGGTGAAGCACCATGTGGCAAGGAAGGTCAGCACAGTAAAGTCCTTCATCATAGCATGAACAGAGATAAAGACAAGGTTGTTCGGCAGAAGGTTGAAAGCAACCCGGGTCAACATGACAGGTGCTGCAATACAAAGAATCGGTAGTCCATAGCCGGAATGAAGCTGATCGAGGAGAAAGTCGTAGATGCGGAGAATAAAATAGGCGCCAAAGATGGAAGCAAAAGTGATGTCAAGAAAGGCCCATAGGTTCTGTGCGTGAACTGCCCAGCCATGCTCGATAATAGCAGCCATCTTTTCAAGGAGCCAACCGAAGGTGTATATACAAAACGCGAACTCCCACATATTAACCTCAGAATGGCGAGAAATCATGGTCATTACGTAGAGCACCAGTAGGATGACAAAGTGAACGAGTTCAATGAGATTTCGGTTGCGAGGAACAATGAGACGGTGGTGGTTGAGGAGAGGTGCTGTCCGAGGGTCGTAAAGAGAGATTGGCCGTCGTTTATAGTGATCCGGAAGGAAATCCATAAATGAAAGGGGCGTGTAAATGATTTGACCGTTATGAACTGCATCGACAGCTCGTTGACAGGCTGCAGAGCTGATGAAGAACTTGCTTTCAGAGACAATTGCCAACTCAAGAGCTGTGACCTTTCTCTCGGAGCCAGAAGCATCACCAGATCCAGGCCATTGAGGTCGGTTAGCTGGACGCTCCATGTGACTAGGAGCGCCTTGGAATGGATCGAAGCCCTCAACGAGGATGTGCGAGAGCAGCAAAAGACCCTGTGGCCCCGGGTTGTCCTCGTGGAAGCGGCGCAACACCCGACTAGCAAGCAGCTCACATAGAATTGCCCGCGCCTGGTTGACACTCTGATGAACCTCCTTAGACTGCTCTCTTAGGAAGGATACACGGTTTGCCAACAAGCAATAAACTGGCGGGGAGGAGTCAGAGAAGACTCCCAGGTGAGATTCTGCGCCTCAAACTCACCGACTGAGATATCGTCTGGATTATAAAGTCTTTCGACCAGAGGCCTCACAACCAGAGCGTTCATCTTGGGATCTCTGAAGTGCTCCATAGTATAAGGATCATCTGATGTAGATTAGGATTCATTATTAATATACGAATTGGGATGAGATGAGACTTACCAATACTCGCAAGAACTAACCGTCGGACTCTACACTCAAGGAGAGTTAGCACGCTGACTCCTCATCATCAAAGTACGTAGGCGTATTACGATTCTTGGCGAGCTTATACAATGGCTCACCAAGAACATGCAGTTCTGAGCTGCAGGCAGGCAGGGATTGAGCAAGGATAAGGGCGAGTTTACCGGTGAATGTTCATATACACAGGAAGCTCGGTGGTCGTCAAGTTGAGCGTCGATCTGTTGCCATCATCGAGAATTCCTTTGGCTTCGGCATCTTCGGCCACAGTGAGAAAGCCCTCATCTTCATCGTCCTCGACAGGTTTGAGCCAAGCGTTTGACTGCTCAGTACTTCTGCGTACCACCATCGTGAGCAGAGCTGAGGCGTGCTGTAGGTGTTGCACTCTTGAACAAATCAGATTGAGGGTCTTTAATATGAAATCCGAGACAAGTTCGACGATGAAGAGGAAAAACAAATAAAGTTACGAGGCAAAAAAGGTGAGGCTCTCGCTTTACGTATGTATGTACGGAGTACGGAGTAGTTCTAGTGAAAGAAGCCCCCCGTCTCCAATGTAATTTGGGGGTCATTATGCCCCTGAACTGCCATTCCAAAATCGCGGTGACCAATGAGCGTCTGTGAGCCCCGCCTCGACAGGTACGCGTCTCTAGTAGGCGAGATATTGATTGGATTGCTGTAATTGACTACGTGGATAAGCGAGTCGTACTATGGAATCATTACGAGTTCTACGGAGCAGAGGACTTTTAATAGTGTGATTATGCAGTGATTTCCATCATTTCGAGACCTGTCTGTACCCAAATTAAAGAGTTGATCATTCGGCAGTTCATTCAGCTTTTACTGGGCTGCATGAAGAATTGCATGAGAGAAGCTAATGCTCATTGGAAGTTGACGTTGATACCCCTGAATCCCTTTCCCCTTCAGAGAACTCCAGTTGCAGATCTGCAACGCTAAATCCAGGGTCCAGGGAACAGGAATTCGGTTTCTGCATCGAAGAATCTGCCTTTAAAGAATTTCGATCAAACGGCAGAGCAGCTCTCAACCGCCGAAATAGAGCATTGCTCGTCATTTTATTCACGTCACTACATATCAACAGCCGTCATCTAACTTACCTAGCTCAACGAGGCTTGACTTGCCAAAGCGGAATCTAACTACTGTGCCATGGCCAAATTACATACATTACGGAGTATCTCATTCAGAAATTGGCAGATGGAATGGTCTAGGCCAAGGAGCAAGCAACAAGCAAGCCCCTTGATACGTCTCTCCAGACTCCCAGCTCTACAGATCCCCCTCACTATATAGAGCACGAGTATCATGTTTGATTCATATTAGAGCTTCCTAGGAAGTGGGGGTTCAATTGCTTCAGGTGACACTCATATGGTTTGACTTTTCTGTCGCGGGCCCTCGGGATTCAACCAAGAAAGCCGTGTTTCCGCTGCTGGTCCCGAGGCTCGGCATTGTTTGTTCTTGATCTTCTTGGGCATTGTGGGCGCTTCCTTGACATGGATTCTTGCCTAAGAGGAAACTTCCGGCCCCTGGAGCTTTGTTCCGTTGGGTGACGGACATGTCACTCGTCCGTCCACACACAATCATCTCAGCTGGGCACTTAGTTTAAAGGATTGAAGGATTGGGTTCCACTGGACTATGTTGACAGCTCGTGGGGCCTGCGAGAACGTTCACAGTCCTAAACTGATCCTGAATTTGCCAGGATTCTGAAAGTCTCGTAATGCAGTCTGAAAAGATACTTGTAGTCACTGTATCCGTATTCAACAAGGTATAATCCTTAAACAGTCACGCCCACCCCCTCACTACTAACACCTGACCATCGCCAGGTCTTGGCTTCGAATGAGCTTGAATATGGGGTAACCTAGCAGCAACCTAGTAAATGCTTGGCTCCCAAGCGGTGGCGTCTCTATGCACACGAGTTTAAGACGCCAAGAGAAACCCAGAGTGGCAGTGCATGAATGGAATCAAGCCTGGGAGAGTGAAGACGAAATACTTATGGAAACACAGGTTATTGGTTCTTTGCCAAATAACTACTGCACTCCGTAGGTTAAGGGCAAGCCCATTGACACATGCCACGCGACCTGTAACAAACAGTCACCTCGGCTGGTTTAGGTCAGCGGAACATAACACAGCTGATTGACCAGCATCAGAGAGGAGACTCAGCGTCCACAGCCAATGTCAACTCGGCGATTGATCCCATCTGCAAGGCACTCCCTGAGCCTGTTTCTCTGCCCAGCATCGAAGAGTCCGGGGGAGCAGCGGAGGGAGATCCGGCCAGCGGGGTCCCAACGGTGGATCTGATATGCGTCTTGATGAATCTGGAATTAAAGAAATGATTGAAGACTTTGTGGCTTTTTTGGTGATACTTGCATTGCTTGTCAAACATGATTGTGTTCGAGGCACGTGTGTTGCCTGCAACTCAACGAGCTCCCTAATAGGGTCCGGTGCCTCCCGGTGAGGCAAGCCGCTGTGTAAGTGCCCAGAGTGTTGGGGGAAATGGTTCGAAAACATGACAGCTTTCCCTTATTTTGGAACATATTGACTTTTTGGGGTTGCATGGGTGTCCATGGCCCCCCCGGGGTCAGAAGGTCTTTGAGCTGGAGACATGCCATCTTCAGTTCTCCATAGGGCGAAAATGATTTAAGTGTGGCGTTTATAGTGCTAAAAGCAGTGTAAGGCACAGCATCCTGCCGCTGATCCTAGCAGTACTGTAGAAGTATCCGTACATGTCCACTACCTAGGTATCCATACGATGGGTTGTGTTGGTTGTTGGAGGTCAATCTTGGCTTCGCAGTGCGTTCGCGGCACGGCCATAATTGGACTCTGTTTGTTCTTCCCCTTCTCCTTCGGTTATGGGGAGGTGTGACGATATTATACTTTGTACGTCCGTAGTCGGTACAACAATAACAAAGTGCTTACAGCTGCTGACAATGAGTGTTCGCCGGATGGTACGGGTGAGAGGTTCGGTTAGTTACTGGCAGTTACCTACTAAGTCAGAGATGGTTGAGTGAGGGATAGTTAGACTGTGAATGGGGCAGCCTCAACGTAACGGCCAAGCCAGCGACAGACTTTCGAGATCCAGTGATTCAACAAGGATCTGGGGAGCACTGATGACTGAGCGCTGGCTTCAGGATCTGCCACCTGTGGCATTGATGACGCTGGGCCAATGGTTGCGCCGAAGAAGCCGAGAGCTCTGATGGTGATGACGACCATTTTTTGCCATTCATTCATTCACTGGGCTGTCTAGGCTGTCTTGAATTTCTTCTCTATCTATGGCCGTTTCGTGTCGCAAACCTGGCTGCCAGCACAATTTCAAAGACTCCATTTGTGACGCAATCAAGACGTCCCGCCCTCTGTTTCCCCAGCAGAAAGACTTAGCGCCTTGGAGCTTCCCTGGAGCTATCCATGCTAAGCCCGAAGGGGTATACTGCTCTGGACCCCATCTGTATCTTTTTGTACTTGCCTACCTTACCTATATTTTCCGAAATTGCTCTGCAAGGCTTTGATTTACGAATATCTCGGCACGTCTAAATTTCGACAGCATAAGGTATTCACCACCTTTTCTCATGTGAACTGGATTCAATGTGGATAGTCTATATGGAGAGATTATGTGATACGTGTCTATCGATGAGTGGCATCATCCTTCTAAGTTACAAGAGACGTTGAAAGTCTTTTTACAGCGCCAAGGCCTATTATATTTACGCGAACCATCACTTACTTTCATCATTGATATCTGTCGAGGGCTCAGCCTTTGATCTCCATCTTGAACAAGGTATCTCCCAGGTCCCTCCTCGGTCGGTAAGATTCCCTGCCCGGAAAGATCCCCCTGCAAAAAATCTTTGTCGTATTCCAGGATTAGCTCCTATTGTTTGCAGTCTGCAGGACCCAAAGGGAAGCTCGGTATGGTACGCCAAGGTAAAGGATAGGTAGAAAAGAGTGAACCAATGTAAAGATTTGTCCAGCCAAGCCTGTGCTTGAGTAAATAAATGCTAAGATAACCGCGTCAGATGGACCTTGAATCAACCGAGCTTGGGATACTTGGGGGTACTTTGAGCTGCTGAAACCCTGCAAGATCTCCACCTCGACCTGGCCCGGGCTTTGGATGGTACTGTACCATTTCAGTGTACCTCCCTGCTGTGCCGTGTCTCTCCTGCAGCAAGCGCCTCTTGGAGGTTCCATTGCTTGCTCACTCTAACTTAGTAGCTCTCCCGTTGTGTTGTTCTGTTGCTCCAATTGCTTAGGTTAATATTAAGGCAGCCAAAAGTTAGTGTGTGCCAACCAGATGCAGTATCTCCTTCTCCACGCCCGCGCTGCTCTCTCCTACGTCGTCTCCGTCCGTGGCTTCGCTACCCGTCCCTTCCTCACATTAATTCCACCAGTCTCCCCCTTCATCCTTCTTTCCCTTTTTCTCCTCACTCTCAACGATACCCTCACTCTCAACCCCCACTGTCGTCATCGCAGGCCACTCTGTGAAGTTGTCCTCCTTCACCTTGACCGTCACCTACACCTCAACCTTGATCAGCTCCCTCGTCTGCTCCGTAGCTACCGCGCATTCAAGATGACTGACTGGACAACGGGCATTATGCCGCTGCACCAGGTGCACAAGCCTCCTTTCACCATCGAGGCTCCCGGCTACGAGAAGGTCCCCGGCGAAACCATTCCTCGACGTCACCCCAAGGCCAAGGACGGCCTCGTCACCTATTCTGCTCCCGATGCCAGGACCGTCTTCCAGGTCGTTGAGCGCAGCGCTCGACTCTACCCCAACCATCATGCTGTCGGTGCCCGTAAGCTCATCAACATGCACACTGAGAAGAAGAAGGTCAAGAAGAACGTCGATGGCGAGATCCAGGAAGTTGAGAAGGAGTGGTCCTATTTCGAGTTGACTGGCTTCGATTACTTGACTTACCAACAGTACCTCGAGCGCGTTCTGCAGATCGGCTCCGGTCTACGGAAGCTGGGCTTGACCAGTGACGACAAGCTTCACATTTTCGGTACCACCAGGTATGTACAGCATTGACTCGCCCTGTATCCAAGCACTGGTTTCTGACTCCACGGCGTGAAGCATCGGTTGGATCTCCACTTCCCACGCAGCTGCCTCACAGTCCATCTCGATTGTCACCGCCTACGATACACTTGGTCCTAGTGGTGTCGAGCACTCTCTCGTTCAAACCGAATGTAGCGCCATGTATGTCGATTCGCAACTCCTCAAGACAGCTTCAGATCCTATCAAGAAGTCCTCCGTCAAAACCGTCATCGTCAACGACCGAACCATCTTCGCCAAGGGTGGTGAGCTCGAGGCTTTTAGGGCCGATCATCCCGATCTGAAGATCATCACTCTTGAGGAACTTCGCCAGCTCGGTCAAGATAACCCCGTTGAGCCGAACCCGGCCAAGCCATCCGACCTTTACTGTATCATGTACACTTCTGGTTCCACTGGTCTGCCCAAGGGTGCCTGCATCACCCACGAAGCTCTTATTGCTGGAGGTGAGCTGATTTGTACCACATTGCGCCCTCTTACTAACTCGTTCCTTCTTAGTCACCAGTTTGTACACCTGTGTCGAAGAATGCGTTAGTGATAAGGAATGTATTCTTGCCTACTTACCTCTCGCTCATATTTTCGAAATGGCACTCGAAAACCTCGTTATGTACATTGGAGGAACTCTTGGATACGGAAACCCGCGAACGCTTTCTGATGCATCAATGAAGAACTGCGCTGGTGATATGCGCGAGTTCAAGCCCACTGTCATGGTTGGCGTCCCCCAAATCTGGGAGACTGTGAGGAAGGGTATTACAGCCAAGCTCGAGGCTGCCAGTCCCCTCCTCAAGAACCTATTCTGGGGCGCATACAATTGGAAGGCGTTCGCCTCTAAGAACAAACTGCCTCTGGCGAGCTTGTTTGACAGCATCGTGTTTGGCAAAGTCCGTGAGCTGACGGGTGGTCGTATGCGCTTCACGATGAATGGCGCCAGTGGTATTTCCGACGGTACAAAGAACTTCATTTCGTTGGTCGTTGCTCCCATGTTGGCTGGTTACGGCCTTACTGAGACCTGCGCCAATGGCTCTCTGGGCTGCCCACTTGAGTTCTCCCCCGATGCCATTGGTCCTACCCCTTGCGCCTGTGAAGTCAAGCTTGTTGCACTTCCCGAGCTGGGCTACTCAACTGAAGCCAAGGTTCCACAAGGCGAGATCTGGATCAAGGGTTTGCCAGTTATGACCAAATACTGGAATAACCCCGAGGAGACAGAAAAGGCCCTGACTCCTGACGGCTGGTTCAAGACTGGCGATATCGGAGAATTTAATGCTCAGGGCCACCTTCGAGTCTTTGATCGCGTCAAGAACCTCGTCAAGATGCAGGGCGGTGAATACATCGCCCTTGAGAAACTCGAGTCTGTGTACCGTGGTGTCCAGTCTGTGGCCAATGTTATGGTCCACGCCGATCCCGAGCACTCACGCCCTATTGCCGTTATCATGCCGAACGAGAAAGTCTTGCATGAGAAGGCCAAGGAGTTGGGTGTTGATGAGCACAACCTCCACACTGTTCACACCAACCCCAAGATGGTCAGCTTTGTTCTCAAGGATCTCCAAGGTGCTGCAAAACGTGCTGGTTTGAGCAGTATTGAGATTGTCAGCGGCGTTTTGATCACTGACGAAGAGTGGACATCGGATAATGTAAGGACGATCCCAATCGCTGGCTGGCTAGAAGCTTTACTAATGTGTTTGCTCCCAGGGACTTCTCACCGCTACTCAGAAGCTGAACCGACGCAAGATTACCGAACACTTCAAGAAGGATATCGCTGCCACGCTCAAGAGCACCGGCTCTTAATTAACGATTGAATAGGTGAGAAGATTTAATGGTCGAACATCTGGTTTGAAAGTCGAAAGAATGGATACCAAGAGAGAAGATGGAAAGACGGATGTATCGACTCTTGATGCGGGTTTGCTTTCAGTGTCTGTAATTACTTTCGCGGCGTTGGCTTCATGATATCTCAAGGGAATTTTGAACGACAATGGAACTCGGCTTCGAGCCATTTTATGGTTGCTCGCTCACTAGACCCTGCCCTTTTTATTCGGGGATGATCTGATGTGAGCTGACATGTGATTCTGTAAATCGAACTTGGCGTGAGAAATCTATTGGCTGGCGGCGACCTTAGGAGGTGATCAAGATGTAGAATATTGCAACTCTTTGCCTTGTCTAGTTTACGTCGGGAGCTATTAATACCAGGACTCGGCCAGAGGGTACAGTCAACGGTTGGTGTCTGAGAAACGTAAACAGCTAGTTCTATTCTAGCTCTAAATATATGGCACATCAAAATGGAGTTACCAAGGTCATTCAAGCACATAGATTGGATCATTAATCAATTGGTATGATATGAATGCAATAAGCATTTGCTAGAAAACAGGTACCCCTCCTTCAAGTCATGACTCTAGGTCAGGCATATTTACCAAAAAAGAGCACGCTACCTACTCCGTACAATGCCATGATAGCCAGTTAGCGAGATATATATTCATATAAAATTGATGGGGAACTGGAACAACAACCGATTTAGACTAGTAGCATAGTATTGGTATAGATCAAACAAAGCTGCGCTGAAAAAAGAAGACGGGACCTCCAGGAAGTTGAAACATTCGCACCAATTCGCGAGAGTCGGACGTATATAGGAGTATAGGTGGAAGACAGGTAATACGAATTCGTCCATGTCCATGATTCCTAAGTGTTCCAGATTTCTTCTATAAAGAAAGGAACGAAGAGCCATGCGGATGTATCCAACTCCCAAACCCGGCCAGGATTGCCGGGTGTAAGCAAGTGATACGATGATAGCCTTATCGCATGCCCTTGCGACGGAAGAAGACCAGATATGGTACGCGGTCGCGGCCAGACTTGAACACCTCCTCCTGGACATCATCGCGATCTCCGCTGCCAATGCGAACCTTTGTCACGCGCGAATCGTTGCAGCAGAACCAAGCGTAGGGGTCATGAGACGTAGAGTCCCGCACATACGCCAAGTAATGTCCGTTATCAGTACGACTGCCTGTATGAACAATAACGGCATAAGCCTCGTAGCGGAAGGGTCCTGTGAATGCAGGGTCCATGGGATCGAACCCAGATGAAGACTCGCGAGAGCCAGGAGGGAGGAAGTAGCGTGTGAAGTCGGTATCGTTGAAGTCCCACGTGATGGGTGCCGTTGATTTGCGTAAATCTGAGGAATCATGTTGGTAGTGGAAGCGCCGGAAGACGACGCAGAGCAAGGATGGAAAGCGGGCAAAGGAGAGACTCTGTTGAGCCCGAGTAGGATGGCGGCAGTGATCGCAATGGAAGTCGTTAATGATGTTGCCTGATGTATACTGGTCGAGAACCTGCTCGAGAGTCATGCCACGCCCCATTCCCACCGTGACAGGGACAACATCAATAGGATTGAACTGGTAAGTACGGGTGCGGCATTCGAAGCACTCGACAGTTGATAGCTCGAGACCGCGCCAGTAGCGGTCGACAATAGAACGATTGTAGTCGAGATGATTTTGCCAGTACTGGACAGCAGCCTTCACAAGAGACTGGTGCTTAGTATCTGGCTGGGCAGCAGTACCCTTTCGATCTCGGCGTGTGTTAGTCTCATCGTGCAGGTGAGTGAGCACGAAAGACATGAACTCCTGGGCATCTTGCTGCTGACTCCCGCCAAACTGCTCGATGCTTCGACTTTGGGTACAAACGTGATGCGAGTAATTCTATAATTCTGTTAGCTCGGTTTTTCTTGTCTGGGAGTTTGTGATTAGTTTACCATGAGCGTCTGGGCCATCATGACCTGGAATTTGCCTGAACTCATCCAGTGGAACAGGTTTGAGATAATACGAATCATTAGCTGTGGCTGCTCAATCTTCTCATCATCTTTCATTGGCGCCTTGTACTTGCTGACCCATTCCGAGCTCGCCAGTTCTCTTCCAAACTCAGGCGAGGCGAGCAAGCTCTGCAGCGTGCTGTTGGCATAGCACCAGTTGTTGGGATTGTTGAGCCCAGTGTAGAACTTGGCCGAATCGCCTGTGGATTGCTGCTCCACGGCCTTCATCGTTGGTGCTCTTGAAGGGCGAGCTGGCACGACTGCGTTATTGTTGCCATAAAGCTCGTTCTCGTCTCTTCCTTCAGTAAGGCCGCTGTAGCTTCGTCGCGGCAAAGCGGGAGCTGGTCTTGTGGGTGGTGAGGGCAAGTCCGTGTAGAGGTCGACCTTGTGAGATAGCCCATAAACGGGACGATTCCGGGGCTTCTCTTCCGGAGACATCATAGACTCTTGTTCCAAAGACACTGGCGGGAATCTTCGAAGGAAGTCTTCTGTAGTACGCGTGAAGTTGGGCGATGATGCTGTCTGCATATCGTCGTCGTTTTTGAGCGTCTCTTGCCACACCTTGACTTCGTCAGGCTTGAGAGGCTTGGCGATATATTTTGACCTCCGTCGCTCGATAGCTGATAGCCTGCTTCGATTGCGCTCCAAGTGCACTGTTCTATTCGTCGTTGAAGTTGTCGAGCCCAAAGATGCCGGCCCCATCAGGTCAACCCAAGCATCAAGACCTCCCTTGAGAATCTTGGGCGTGTTTTTGAGCTCCTTCATAAAATTCAAGTGAACTAAAGCTCGATGGAGTGATATAATTACCAAGTCGTCAGAATTCCGTGGGTGTTCGGGAATTTCTTCAGAGTCTTGATCATAGAAGACCACCAGATCGTAGGTATGCCGTTGTTCGAAAAGTGATTGTTCCTGGTTAGGGGAGAGAATCAAGCTCTCAGAGATCTCATCTGCAGAGAGGTTATCCCTGAGCAGGATGCTAGGCTCAATACAGATTGTTGACGACGACATGATATGGCCTTCGTTAAAGTCATCCCTCATGCGAATGTCTATTATCAAAATACCCCCCTTAGCTTTCATAGCTTGGTATAGTTCCTCTGGAGGAATGGCATCGCCTTCTGGAATCCTTACAGAGCCATTGAGATTGCTCGGGGGGACCGGAGGAATAGAGTTGTTCGAATAACTTTGGGTAGGAACGAAATAGTCAGTTTGTGATTGTGATGAGCCCGTGGGAGTTCCAGGTATCGAAACGGCGGACGCTGTGCGGTACATGCTACGAGGTGTACTTGCAGGCGGTCTTGTTACTTCTCCTGAGATGCTCCCACGAGCAGGGCTGTAGATAGCATCTGGCATCTTGGGGAGAGTCGGCACACTCGTGTCAATACCAACTTTGGGCGGCCGAGGTGGAGGCATCTCTCGAGGGCCCATCGGCTTCGGGAGCGTTATCTGATGTGTCTTGATGCGTGGATCTTGACCTGGTGAAGGTTGCGGGCCTCTCAGGTTGGCAAACCTGGCAGCGAGATCTTGGACGCCATTGATGGATGCTCTTTGAGCACCGGGTCTGATAGCGTTCCCATGGAGAGACTGGGGTTTCGGTTGAATTGCTGGTTTTGCTCGAGCAGGAGAACCATTCATGTCATGCCCATCAAATCGATGCTTTGAGGGTGATAGTGGCCCTTCGACGGTCGATTTTGATGGTGTATGTGGCCGGCTTCCTCCTTGTGACGAGTTCGGTCGAGCAGTCTGTGGTTGCACACCAGATCGTTTGTTATCCGCAATGATGTCGGCCTTGATCTTGGCATACACATGGTCCTGCTGGCTGATCTTGGCGAGTAGGTTGGTATGAGCTTTTACAAAATCGCCGTGACTCGTTTTAAGATCATGATATTCGGGATGGTTGGTGATGTATTGTACAGCAATTATGGACGCCCGTATATATTCGTTCAGAGCGATGGCCGGCCTGCGAAACTCCCGAGCGATCTCGGCTTGCTTAAATGATGCCTCGGCCGACTCCAGCAGTTTCCGAGCAGACACGTTCCGGTCGAGGTTCCGCGGAGTGAGAACATCGTCAACATGAGGAATCAGAGCCTTTGAAGGAGATTCGCCTCCTCGATTGCCGCCTGGTATCGGACCATGATTGAATGCGCCGGGGCTGCCCAAGGAGTGTGAGCCTGCGGTGGCCACACTGCTTGCGCGCGAATGCCCCAGAGAGGCCATGATACCTCGCTCGGTGTTCTGAAGCCGTTATGCTGAAAGGTCTCGGTCGGTAGATTCGATTTTGAGAATTGAATGTGAATTATAGTGTTCAGTTTGCGAAATTAGGGTTTTGCGGCGAAAGGTTGCAATGAATTATCTGTGACAACAACGACAGAGCCGTAGAGTGGCGGAGTATTGAAATATAAGGGTCAACAGGACCTCGACCGAGTAGAGATGGCATCAATATGCAGCATCTTAAAGAATCGCGCGAGTAAACATGACAAACAAAGGCTCCTCCCGAACAAGAACCATGGGACGCCGAACGAGAGGGGTTGTACTGTCAGGAGAATGAACTTGGTATAAAGGATGGTTGTTCATGGGTGACTTGAGTGCCATGAGGTGAGGTGTTAGTAGTCGCGGGGAATAAGATAGGTACCCATGAGAACGTCTGAGATACTTGGTAGGCCACCAGATCACCTGCAAAAAGTAAGTACTCGACACCGCTCTTTCGTACCGAAGCTCAGGGACCTTACCTCTCTGTTCGAGGTTGCTCATGCACCTGAGCCACGTACGCCACATAATACGTCGTCATTCTCCCACAGAACAAGAGCTTAGCGTGACCGCGTGCCAGCGCTGACGACAGGCCAGGCGTTCTACAGTGGGGTTTTAGGCTGCCTCGAAGTGCACTGCTGTGGAATCAATACTCATCCCAGCCAATCACAGCTCTCATAACCTTACTCAATGAGGGACCTCAATCGCCGTGCCTAGACAGAGGCTGGGGTTTAACGAGCGCCTAGCCTAGAGCATGGGAGCTTCGCAGGCGGCACACACTGAACCTCCATCAGACATTAACATCAACATCAACAGCAGCTGCTGCTTCATCGAGCATCGTGACATTGTGCGTCGCTACTTCAGACACCTCGATACTGATACCTCTTGTTCAGATTCACTTGGTCAACTGAGCGCAGTACCCCTCCTCTTTGCTGATCGCTGTAACCAAAAGCCAAGATGATGAGTTGGTGGTCGTCCTCCGCCAATACGGCCCTGGACGAACAGATCGAGAAGGCCACAAGCAGTAGCCTGTATGTCGCCAGACAGCCTATGCCCTGGCGAACTCAGCTAACAATGGTTTCAGAGAAGATATTGCCCTTAACCTCGAAATCTCCGATGTCATCAGATCCAAGACGGTCGCGCCGAAAGAGGCAATGCGCTCCCTCAAGAAGCGCATCGGCAACAAAAACCCCAATACACAGCTGAGCGCTTTAAATGTATGAATCCTATCGATCTGATAACAATTACCAAAGCTGACTCCCTTCAGCTTACCGATACTTGTGTTAAAAACGGCGGTTCCCATTTCCTTGCTGAAGTCGCATCGCGAGAGTTTATGGATAACCTTGTTTCGCTTCTTCAGGCTGTCGGAGGCGGTGCTGTCAACGCTGACGTGAAATCGAAAATCCTTGAGCTTATACAATCTTGGGCGGGTGCTACTGAAGGTCGCTACGAGCTTTCATACATCGGCGAGGTTTATCGGACCCTACAACGCGATGGATACCAGTTCCCTCCCAAGATATCCGTGGCCAGTAGCATGATTGACAGTAGCGCTGTGAGTACCGCTCTTGTCATAGTCACGCAATGGAGAAAACTGACGATATCATCAGCCTCCGGAATGGACCGACTCCGACGTATGCATGAGATGTCGAACACCATTTACCTTTACAAACCGAAAGCATCATTGCCGAAACTGCGGTAACTGCTTTGATCAGCAGTGTTCGGCCAAGGTTGTCGCTCTCCCGCACCTGGGAATCATGACGCCCGTACGAGTCGATGATGGCTGTTATGCGAAACTTACGAACAAGGGACATAAGATACCCAACCCATCGCTCGATCGATCGCCGACGTATCCCCATAAGACACGAAGCACATCAGCCATGCAGCCTCGGAACGCTCGAGTTGACGATGGATTTGACGACGATCTAAAAAAGGCGTTAGCAATGAGCCTGGAGGAGGTTAAGACCCATTCTCACGGCTATGCTGGACCTGCTCAGACTTCTTATGCAGCCAACGGTGACGCTTCGGCGGCCAAACAAGCAGAGGAGGACGATGCTGATCTCAAGGCCGCCATCGCTGCCTCTCTGGCTGATATGGAAGAGCAGAAGAAGAGGCACGCTGCGGCGCTCAAGGAACAGACGTCCAGCTCTATGGACACTTCTGCCACCACCAACTTTGTTCTCCCCAAGAACGATTATGAATTGACACCTGTGGAGGCAGAGAACATCAACCTGTTCTCAACACTGGTGGACCGGCTTCAGACTCAGCCGCCAGGAACCATTTTACGAGAGCCACAGATCCAGGAGCTCTATGATAGCATCGGTACATTACGTCCCAAGCTGGCAAGAACTTACGGAGAGACTATGAGCAAGCATGGTGAGTATTCCTTTCTCTGCTTAAGGAATTGAGATGCTAATCCAGTCTCAGATACACTTCTTGATCTTCATGCGAAGCTCTCTACAGTTGTTCGATATTATGATCGTATGCTAGAGGATCGACTTTCTAAGGCCTACAGCCAACAGAACCTTGGGGGATATAACTTGCCGCCGCCACGCCAGGCTGCTGGGCCGTATCCTTCCATTCCTTCCCAGATGCCCAGCAACCCTGCTGGTGCAGAGAGCTTTTATACAGGTCAACAACGGGCCAGTTACCAGGCGCCTCAACACCAGCACTACCAACAGCCACCACCACATGCAACACCTCAGCCTCAATATCCTTCTTACGGATCCGCGCCAGAAGCACAGCCCGGCCAATACCCTCCCCCTCATCAGGTGCAACGGGCTGATAGTTGGCAAAACAGAGCGCCCTCAGCACCTCAAGATCCGTACCAGCAGCCGCAACAACCTAACGATCACAACCTGCAAACACAAAACCCACAACAGCCACAGGCTCCAACTGCTAGTGACACCAATGCTTCATACTATTTTACACCTCAGCAGCCTCAACAGACCCCTCTAGGACCATCTGCACCAGGATCTGCACCTGATGTTAACCAGTCACCATACCCTAACTTACAGCAACCTTCCCAATATCCTGGGGGATCAGTATCTGCTCCCTCACAGCCAACTCCTGGCCAAGCGCCCGCCCAGGTTGCGCAACCAGGCCAGCCTGTACAGTCCCCTCAAATGCAACATGCCCAACCGCCTCAACCATCTCAGCCTCAACCGCCCCAACCAACCCAGCAAGCACCTCCCCCACAGCAGCAAGCGTACTGGCAGCCATCTATGCCCCAGTCACACCAACAACCACCTGTCGCACCGCAGAACTGGGCATACGGCGGTTACACGCAAGATTCATTCCCTTCGGTACCACAACAGGAGCCCGCCAAGCAGCCCGTTAAGGAGGAGGCTCTCATTGAGTTTTAGATTTGGAGATGGACGGCCATCATTAATCTTGCCCATGTGTTATATCTGGTGTCTGACTACTATGATTAGTCAAACAGTGGCGTTTACCGGGTTGGTTGTCAGTTTTAGAAGATCAGAATGGATGTACTCTTGGGCGCGTGAACGGGCGTAGTCATATGTGCTGGTAGCTAAGATGCTGAAACTGTGATACATTATACCTGCTTTGGGGAACATGGATATAGCCTCGTGAAATGGAATCTGTGAGGAAGGAGAATGGAGCCGTTGAGATGTCTTCGTTGTTTGTGTAGACGTGACTCAACCGATTATGTCCAAGCAGTCGTCTTCTGACTCTCCTTCTTGATGAATCAAAGATTTTCTGGAATCATCTGCTATTGTACTCCGTAGTCAACAAGCCGAGTCGGAGTATACAAATCAGGTAATCGAGGCGAGCCAACATCAAGCATTCTGTGGCGGCGGGCCTGCGAGCGGAGGAGGGGCATTGAGTCATACCTAACTTCTTACAAACATGTTTTTATTTCCTCGTCTTGTTTCCGTACAAATCATTGCTCTAGCTTTTAAATAGAACCATCTTCTCCTTCCGTTGGCTTTTAGACATCATCTTTTATCACTGATCGCACCCGAGAGATCATATATCACTCACTCAAATCTCACTCAATCTTCACATCAGCATCATAATGGTTCCAACCATCCACCTCGTTCGCCACGCCCAAGGCTTCCACAACCTCTCGATTGAGAATGAGCAAATGCAAGACCCAGATTTGACTCCCCTTGGCGAGGAGCAATGCGCTGCACTCCGCAAGGAGTTTCCTCACCATGACAAGCTTACAAAGCTTTTTGCCTCACCTATGCGCCGTACAGTGTATACCTGCCTCCACGCCTTTGGAACCGATGAGCTCAAGCCCATCGTCACGTTTCCAGTGTTTCAGGAGGTCTCCGCCAATCCCTGCGATATTGGTTCGCCTGTAGCCAAGGTCCAGTCTGAGTTCGAGGGAATCGCTGACTACTCCAACGTAGAGGAGTCGTGGACTGATAAGGGTCCTGACAGCGAGTATGAGCCTACGCTAGAGAAGCTGACGGCGCGTGGCCTCAAGGCCAGAAAGCTGTTGAGAGATCGTGTTAGTGGCGACGAGCACATTGTTGTCGTCTCCCACGGAGGATTCTTGCATTTCTTGACAGACGACTGGTACGGTGTACCTGAAGGAAGAGGTGAGTACCAGTAGCCCCTGAGAAACCATGGCTTACTCGCTCTCTGACTATCACTTATAGCAACCGGTTGGTCAAACTGTGAATATCGGTCATATCAGTTTGTCGACCCTACCGGCAAAGATGATGATGCTGCACTCCTCGAGACTGAAGAGAGCTGGCAGCGACGCCAAGGAAACACAAAGCCTCCTACTCTGACAGAGCTCAGACAGGTCAAATCTGTTGCGCAGAAACAAATGGCTCCTTACCTGAATCTCATCATGCCAAACTAGACGTCCAAAGGCTTTTTGTCACGACGGGTTGGCATAGCGCATGAAGGGTTTCCTTTCATAACGCATCACCCATCGTCAGCTGGCCTGAAGACTAAACAAGTATAAACTTGGTTCTCAGAAGACCAGTCTCTGGCTTCTGCAAGTCTAAAAGCCAATTAGAGAATCTTGGCTGCTTCAGGGTATATTGCATGTTTTTGGTTTTCTGTACTCCTTCATAGAGGACCGCTGGGTGATCTTACATATACGAATAGATAGACTTTAGAACAATAATAAAATTGGGTTTCGAGGTATATCATTAGTTTTATAGCAACGGGACGTGACGTTTTTGTCCACATCCCACAAAATCGGAAACTATCTCCGCCACAGCAAAACTCCGTCATATTCCCACTCTAAAACCCGTTTGAACTTCCTGGCTCGTCCAGGTCATGTCTCTCAAGCACATCCATAGCCCCCTGGATCTCTTTCCAGGTTGTGGGACGGATCTCCAGTACTAATAAGCCCCAACCGATCTCTGCCCTTGGGTCCGATCGCAACTTACACCGACAAAAGCACTTCATACGTGATGCTTTGGCTCTCAGCAGCTCCTGAGCCGCGCAGTCAAGTGGACTCCCGACCTCCTAAGCCAGAAGTGCCCCGTTTATGTAAGGCGGGCTGTTTTTGAGTAGGCTTTGAAGTCGAAAATACTGTTTCTTGTAGAAGTTCTCGCGGCTTGAATAGATGACTCGAGCGAAGAGTTCAAAGGTAATGTCAGGTTGATTCCGGAACATTTGAGTTTTCGCATCTACGAGCTCTTGAAGATCGAAGAACGTTTTGAAGGGTTTCAGCAAAACATTTCCTGTAAATATGGCTGAGCTCTGGCTATTTGTGGGTGCTGATGATCGAGATTGCGAAAAGATCAATGTTTTGCGTCTAGCAATCGGTGATTCATGTTCGGGGGCTTTGCTCCCGTTCATAGTTGTGAAACCGACTGTCGATCCAAGTTTTGTCACATTGCGGGTGTGTTCTTGGACGTTGCTCCAGTCTATACCTTCATCCAAAGGTGTATATCCGACGTTGCCCTCTGGTATATCGGCTATTGGACGCGGTGAAGAGTATTGTAATAGCGGGTCATACTCGTCCGCTGATCTCGAGTTACCGCTCCATGTACGCAGAACGCTCGATGGCGGTTGTCGAGGCTCTTCCTATAGTTCTTCCTCCAGAAACTCCGCCAAAGCATCCTGGTCCGACTGTTTCAGAGCAAATTCATCACTGTCGACTGAAAGCTGTGGCATTCCTGACTTGTCAGTAGAATTGGGTCCAGTGAGGCTCTCAAAGATTTGGTCGAACTCTGGATCATCATAAGGGTCGTCATAAGGGTCTTGGGGTTCTCGCGGAGAGGGGTCCAACGAGGTGTATGAAGACGCGATTGTGTCGGCGTTGGTCGATTGAGGATTATCAACAAGGGTAAAACTAGACCCTGGAGTTTGAGGAACGTCACTGTAGGTGAGCTGCTGAGGTGATTTGTCGATGGAAATGCGTTGACGTTTGATGTTACCCACGTTAGAGCCCTGGGTCTGGGATATGTGACGTTTCAATGACTGGTCCGGAGGATTGGGCCTGATCGACATATGTAAGAACCAGGAATGAAATCATGAAGCCGGGACGATCGCATTTAACTCACATTGATAGTTGGCGATTGTCGTTTGGTTGCATATTGACTGGAGTCAGTCCCGCCTTTGAAGAAAAGCGTGTAACGTCATTGGGTTCATGAGCCATAGCGTTGTGTCATAGCCATGTCCAGGAGTGGATTTGCTGAAATGTGGATGCTCTCAGAGGTCAGCGGCTCTAAAGTGACGTGAATAAGTGACGTTTATTCCCACGCAGAATTAAGGGTCCAGAGCCGCTGAAATTTCCAGAATCTCGATGCACTTGCGATCTTTGAATACGTGCATTGACGAAGTTTCGATCATGATCAGCCACTTCCCGTGCGGCTCAGAGCACGCACTTGCCTCACCTGTGACGTGTAACGCCACTGTTTTCAAAACCGGTTTAATCCCACGGAGGAAGGAGTGAAGAAGGAGGAAGGAGAGGAGCACTGAGCCG
>JAAQRH010000565.1:0-21550 GCA_013186785.1 Fusarium pseudonygamai | reverse complement strand
TTAATTACTTTTTTATAATACCTTTTTTATTATTTTATTATATTAAATAAAATTATTTAATAATATTATTTTCTTTTTTTTATAAAGCTTTTACTTATTAGCTTTTTAATAATTTATTAATAACTAAATATAAATTATATATATTATAAATAATTATTTAATTTATTTAAATATAAAGTAAAAAATAACTTTAAATATATTAAAATAAGTAAAAAACTTATAGTATTATATAATAAAAATAACTTTATTATTAATAATAAAAATATTATAATTTTTATTAATACTATTAATAAGCTATAGCCTTATAATTTCTTTTTTTTAGCTAAGCTAGCCTTTTATAAAGTAAGTAAAAAGTAATAAAAATTCCTTAAACTTCTTAACTAGCTTAAAGTATTACTTAATACTTAGCTACTTTTACTTACTTATTTAGTCTAGAAAGTTAGACTTTTAAAAGCTAATAAAGAGGTCTTTAAATATCTTAATCTCTTTATTAATAAAGCTATTATAGTAAATAAAGGACTAGCCTTACTTTATTTATATAAAGTTATCTTTAATATTAGTTAAAGGGATTATAAATTATTAATTATTACTTTTTTTAAATATTAACTAGCTTTAAAAGAAGTCTTTAATATTAATTATTATTTTAATTATTATAGTTTAGAGGTCCTTTATTATAATTAGCTTATTTATAAAGTATATTATTTTACTTTATTTACTTTAAGATATTATAAGCTTATTATTAGTCTCTTTTATAATTTTTTTTTTATATAAAAATAAGCTAAGTATATAGCCTATAGGTAAGTAAATAGCTTTATAAAGCTAGTTATTATAGACTTAATTAAATTATTTACTAAAGTCTTTTATACTTATTTACTTTTAAGTTAATATAGCTTACTTACTTAGTAATACCTACTTTATATAAATAAAACTAGTAAATATATATATAAATAAGTAAGCTAGCTATAGCTATTCTATCTTATTATTAATTACTAGTATATTAATAAAGTATTAAAGTAAGCTTATAAAAAGGTCTTTATTAAGCTATTATATTTAAGTAAGTTAAGTAGTTATTTATAATATATATAATCTATATTTAGCTATTAATAAACTATTAAAAGGCTAATAAGTAAAAGCTTTATAAAGAGAAAAAGATAGTATTATTAAGTAACTTTATTTAATATAATAAGGTAATAAAAAAGGCATTATTGCAGTTAAAAAACACGCCGAAGGGGTCCTGGTTAGGGCTACAAGTGACGAATATTTAGAGCCTTTTGCCTATAGACCTCTAAAATTTTATAAATTGCCAGTAAACTTGCCAATTTTGTACGGTAGACCAGCCTAATCCCAGGTTCAGGTATCTGTACACAATACCTTTCTTAAAAACTTTAGTAATTCACTCTTCGAACCTGGGTTTAGGTGTCCGTGCACCCTCAACCCTCCAAAACTTTTAACAATCATTCATATCTCAACCCCAGGTTTAAGTGTCCGTACGCGCCATTCTCCATCCCTCCCTCTAACCTTTTAACACTCTACTTCCTCTCCGTACTTTTCATTCGTCCTCCGTTCTTTGTCCTCCTACCATTCTGGTCACGTTTCTGATCCCTGTATCGTCTCCCATTCGATATAATAATACTACTACTACTCATACTTTCATCCATCCTCTTTCTCTCCCCTCAACCATTCCCTCCCATATCTCACCTAGCGTGGAATAAGATAAATACATATATACACATATACCTATCCTCAGCAGCACCATGATTAAAACTGGCCGCCCTCTGCCACCCAAATCCACCACAGATCCCCGCCCCCCTAAGCGGCAAAAAACTACACCTACCCATCCTTCTCCCTCCCTTACCTCCGTCATCAACGACACCCCATCATCATCACCACCTCCTTCACCAACAAAGCCCGCCAAATCGCCCAAGCCTTCTCCACCTTCCTTCACCGAGGTCGATTCCCTAAGGAAACAGGCGGAGCCCTACCGCCTTGCCGTCGCTAAGCTACCCATCCATCTCCTCGACTCCTCCTAGTCTCGCAGCAGTAACAGGCCCCTCGACCGCAACCATATCGCCCATCTTTGTCGCTCTTTCCAGAATAGTAGCCTTGCACGTCAAGCTAAGCAGCACTACATCCAAGTCTCGTGCAGTGCCATCGCCATTAAAAAGATAGTCCTCAACGCCCTCCCAGATACTAATTCGAGCCATATCCAGGACCGACATCAACATGTGTTATCGTTCAGAAACTAGGCCGATTTCATTGACAAGAGGCCAGAGCTCATGGCTGGTCAGCATCGAATCGAGGCCTTGAAAGACTACGTGAAACAGACGCATTCTGATTCGAATGATTTATAGTGGATTTACGAGTTTTATAACAAAGGTGTGACCCCTCTTAATTGTCCCCAATACTATTGACAGATCTTCATTCCGTACATGTTTATATATACATAACAAACCATACTCACCCGTCTATACAGATACCCTACCAGTCAAACTTAACATCAAGCTTCATGTCAATCGCCGTGATCTCACCCTGCCCGATACCCATGGCCAAATCTGGCTACAGCTCGTCTCGGCCTTTGATCGGGACCCCACTTTATTTTCCGTCGAGAGAAACGTCAACAAGAAGGGTATCGAGAAAAGCATGCTCGATATCTTGTGCCTGACAAGTGAAGCTCGCTTTCCCATCAGCCGTCTCATCACGCTATAGCGAAGCAAGCGGTAGAGACCTCGGATTACCCGCTGGTGTCGAACCTCCCTAGGGAGAACCACATTTAACATTTCAAAATAGTATCAGATCGCAAGGTACAGACTGGACGATGTAAGTGACTCGCCCTTGGTGTCTGTGGATCATGGTTCATCACTCATCGTCTCGTCCATCTCTTCCACTCCAGGGCAAAAAAGAAAAATTATAGCCTTAGACACCATCAAGCCTTACCTAAAACATATTGCTAACCTGGGAGTAGTATTAGTTCGATACATTCTACCAGGTACTTGAAACTTTGAGGGCACTTCCTACCGCCATCTCCAAGTCCATTCAAATTTCCGATTGGAATGTGCTAGCCGGCAGCCTCAAAAGCGATACCTATAATGCTGCGGATATTTACCAGGTCTTTTATCCCAAGGGAGACAGCAACAATAACGACGACAGCAAGTCCAGCCCATCAGTCCCTTCCACCATCAAACCGGTCCAAAAGACAGCTCGACAAAGTGGATTTCTAAGCTCGCTCGACAAGGAAGCCTATAACGGTCTTTGCCACCATCTTCAACAGAACCTCACTCTTCGGTTTCCAGATATGCAACCCTTGTTAAAGATCAAGAAGGAGGAAGGCGAGGTCATAGCACAGGTCATCGATCATATAGTACGTTAGGTAAACACTAAACCCACAGATATTATCGATACTCACGAGAACAATAAGCCCTTACGACAACAGGACTTAATACCTGCGATCGAAGGTCTTATAGTAACTACTCACAGGGACGATTGGTAGGCTCAGCAGAGGGAAGATAGCGATATCGACAGCGCTGACGATATAGCATCCTGGCTCGACCTGCGCTCACAAACCCTAGAAAGGCAGGTCCTCGACTACATCCGCAGCCATATAACCGAGTTCAGGGATCCGTCGACAAAACACTATCTCGACTTAATGCCAGAAGAACATGATAAGCACTATGCAGAACGCTTCAGTACCGGCGACCTCTAGACAGGCCTATTTCACATAGTCCAACACGCCCTTAGTCCTGCATTTCGTCCTGTATGGGAGAATTCGATCTACGAACGCGTCGGCGCAGATAACGCAAATCATCAGCCTCAGTCCCAGGTACGTCACAGACCACCGGCCTCAGCCATCACACGAGCCATCTATAGTCAGTTAGGAAAGATTCCCGAGGTAAAGGAGAATCCTGCTCTAAGAGGCGTATACGCCTCGAACGAACTTAGTGCCTACATCGATCGTGCTGTCATCTCATAGGCTTTCGATCGATGCCGCAAAGCAATAGAAAACAACAAGTCTAATAAAGGACATCCTTAGTCAAGTAAAGCACTCCACGCGATCCAGGTCGCGTATCAGGAGTACGAGGGGATCCTGGCAGGAATGACATCAGCAACTGCAATTTCCAAGCCCAATAATCAGCGGCAACAGCAGCAGCAGTTACCATCTTCGCTTACAACAACAGAAGAGCGTATCAGCCACGCCTCAAATAAAGAGCTCTGTCAACAACAGGGTGCCATATCGTCAAGTCACCACATCGTCAAGCAACCCCCATCATCACAGGGGTTAGTTCCGATCAACACATCAGACAGGGCACAGCGTAACAGCGCGCACACAAGGCCCATAGCCATAGAAGAAGGCCTACCACCTCAAACAGAGCAGCAAAAGCAGCAGCGCCATCAATTACGTTATCCCCAACAGCAGGCACCATCGTCGCCATTACCGCTCACTAATAATGCAACGACTAGAATAAGATCCTCGTTACCTCCAGCTCAAGGGACCGTAACGGTAAGAAGCCACCGCCACAGAGACAGCATACAGGCAAATAACAGTTACCAACCACCTCCTCAGAAATCTTACGTTACAGCTAAAGTCGGCCATCCGCTGCAAAAATTACCGAAGGGTAATATCAGGGGCAGCAGGGCCGACCAATTATCAGCAACCAGGACAGTACTACCAAACGGGCGGCCAAGCCCTAGCCAATCCCAGATAACCAGGGCAAAACAACAACGCCAGCGTCACCAGGGTCAAATCCTTAGTTCACAGCCACAAAAGAGATCATCCTAGATGGATAGTCCTGTAGCGATATCCGGGAGTAAGCGTTGAACCCTTTCCAGCGCAGTCAGTGCGGCAGTTGTAAGCAAAAGCGAGCCATACCCTATACCAAAAAATATACAATTCAGGACGTCTGCAGAACCATTAGCAAGAAATAAATATATAAAGTAGCAACAATTATAATAGTCATAATAAAGCCGTGCTTTTCCACTAAATATATTATTTCAACCCGTGAAAAGTCACTAAAGTACTGATTTTAGGTAGACCCAGTTGTTGCCATAACTTTATTTTTAAACTTCATAGAATCAACGGCTGCTTCGACACAGGGGAAGAATAAAAACACAGAGAAACGGCGCAGATAGACCAGAGAGACCTAGACTGGGGTTAGAGTACCCTTATTACTTCACTATGTAATAAGTTTTTAGAGTTTCATAGTGTTTATAACAAGTAAGCCACCTCATTTCCCACAATATTTGCCCCCAACCCTTTCAGGAGGGCATTACAAGGGACTCAATATCATTCTATGTAATATAGAGAATGTGATAATTCGAAAAAGACAGGTGAGGCGGCGCTATAATATTGTAATTCAGTGTTTAACCCCAGCCATACGCGCGCTCGGACGCCTAGACCTAGGTATGCCGGCACGGGTTGTTTACGGGCGCGTTCAGGGTAAAGCTAATGAACCGATAGTAGGTGCGGCAGCCCGATTAAAGACGCGGCCCCCTTTCGTAGAGGACTTTAGCTACAGCTCTAATAGCACGACGTAGAACGACGACACGCTTCGCGTCTAACTGCACCAGCCTGTACAGTAGGCAAATCCCATAAATCAGCAAACAGTTTCGCAGCTAACAATCATGAGAAATTCCTAACAGAGATAAACCTGTGTTTCTTAGTATTGTATCACTTTCTCTTATCCTTCATACTAACTCATACCCTTTTCATCACAAGTTAGAACCCGTTGTGACAGACGCTGAGAAGCCTGTAATATCATGCTTAGGGCTACCAGAGGAGGTCGAATTCGATGTCCACTCTGAAGGCCCTGACATTAATGGTGGCGAAGACCAAGAAGAAGCACGAGAGCGTATATCTCCCTTCTTAGCTAATGAACATTATCTAGAGGAGCCCGCGAGCATGCAAGGGAGCGTAGTCAGTACAGAAGACACTACAGATCAGTTCCAAAGAGGCTAGAGAGTAGACCGTCGCGCCGGTGATTCCTGGATATATAGTATGGCACTACACTGTTCAGAGAGCATTACAGAAGCATTAATTAATCCGTCTCAATCCTTTCCCTCCCCATCCTCTTCTCCATCCGCCTAGAACTTGAACAAGAACGCGCTGCCTGTTTCTCAAACCTATCTAACCTATCCTGACTGACATATCGTGTTAGCTAACGAGTTTATCGACAAGACAAACGACGAAGCCTTCAATAGGACACGTACTCTAGACCTCCTCCAGCGCCGAGTCGTCTTGGACTATAGGAGCAAGAAGACAGGATCGAAGCCGGCGAGCGAGGATGACAACTATTACCCCGTATTTCAGCTCGATTTCGTTAGCATTATTAGTCTACCGCGCCGGCCAATCTGCCAGCCCAGTTACTTCTTTGATAATATCACGATATCGTTTCGCCATTAGAGTGCCGCCTATAGCGCAAAGCATATGCAAGGCATCAGTTTCGACCTAAGCGGCTGTACCTTCCGCATTGCCACCGGTGCTACTCGAGAAGCTTGGTTCATCGTCATGCACCCGAGTCAGAGGGCTACTAGCGCCAACCCCCGTCGGCGACACAATACGATATATACAAGGACAGCTCTCATGCAAGGCCGTACTCTAATGCTTACATCGTACATCAAAGACATATTCCTTGAAGGTGAGCTCCTTGGTAAAGGTGTTGAGCCGAGATGGGCTCTTGGGGGCAAGGAGACGTAGATGATTGCCTTTAACAAATAGGTCACATTCCAAACACTATTTATGGACGGCTGGATAGGGTTCCTTAAAAGGTTCTCTGCTCAGAGCGACACTTTCTAGACCGATCATCAGCCCGCATTCCACGCGTACGACTATAGTGCCAACATTAACATAGAAGTCAATGAAGGCATAGCGAATCTCGAAGAAGAGACAGTCATCCGGCCAACCTGTCTCGATGAGTCCAAGGACAGTTACGATTGAGAAAACAGTAGTGTGCCGCCGACACAGCATGGATAGGAGGGAATTGGAGAAGAGGAGCGAGAGGATAGGCCTGACGAGCTATGGGGTCAACCAACCGTTGAAGTAGAGGATAACGATAGCCTGTTCATGCCAGCAAGGGTAGACGATGTTACTTCTCCAATACCACCTATACTCAGTCCAGGACGAATCGATACAGAATATCGAGATGGCAATAGCGAAGCCGACACTAACACGCCTAATGGTGATGACAAGCAGGAACGAAGGTTCCTTACATAGATAAACGAATCTAAGAACATTAATCGGGGCCAGCACAACGGGGCTTAACTATAAGACCAAGAATATCAGTACGATAGGCAAGACAGCTTCCAGCAGCAGCCGTTAAGCCCAGATGCTGATGATAACGACGGCGTCTATCTAAGGCAAGCACCAGACATCTTAACATCCAGCCTACATCCTTTATCAGAATCAATACCAGCAACAGAGGACCAGAGAGAACATAATACGTTATATAGTCCCGGCCTGATGCGGCTGCGTAAGGCCCTTAAGGCGAAGTACAACCTCGATAACATTAGCCACGTCTCCTATGCCCTAGCTATTAATATTCACTATACCGCAGCAGATACCTCTCCTGGTATAGAAGGGAGGACAAGCCGTCCTGTATACTTGCTTGCCGACCGCAACCGTATGGCCGGGGAGTTTTATAGGAGTAATTACACCTTCTACCCACTCGGCTTCCACCCCGCATACAGCAACTTCACGTCAGACCATCCCCCTGCCTTCCTAGACAGCGACCTGTTTACTATCATAAAGGAGAATATAAGCCACCAGAACCAGGGCGCCGACATACTTTCATTCAGCTTCTTCCAGGGCTATTCCAACCTAAAACAGTCCATCCGCCATGGCCCTTATAACCTACTAGCCAGCCACAGCCTCGCCACAGCTACGCTCACCATTCCCTCAACGGAGGCTCAACGCACAGCGCGGCTCAAGGACAAGCAGCAGCGGCTCCTAGCCCAGGTAAGGGGGCGACTCACACCTGACAACCCTGGCGCGTCGACACCTTTTGCGCGGGAGCGACAGAAAGTCAAAGCAGCCATGCAAGCAAATAAGTTTGCGTTCCGATTCGAGCAGGTCATTTCCATCGATGCCCCGCGGCTCGTCCGCCGTCATCGAAACTTCAATAGCGTACTATAGCCCATTTTCCAGCTAATACATCTATTCCTCAAGGAGAAGCAGCTCTATGCAGGTATACTTCAGCGTTTCAACCCAGATATCTTTCCAGGAGTCATGGTGGCTTTTACTAAAGTTGTGGAAGCAGCCATAGCAGAAATAGACCGCCGCTTTTGTGAGGCAGGGTCGAAAGGACTGGGTATAGCCCTCTCCGAAGGCGTCGCTGCCCTCAATCAACTAGGTAATTTTTGCTTTACTGGGGACCCGAGGGTGCTACCTACCAAGGTCATAAGGCTCCTTGGAACGATGGATAGTCTAAAAAGATATGGTTAGCCATTTATATCGCCGCGAATGTTGGATATCCGAGATGGACAAGGACTCGTCAACCTTGTAGGATAGCCACAGCTGAGCAACGGACGGCCCGTCCTGATGCATATTGCCTCGCTAGAATACCACTACGATAGAACTGTAGCATCTAACCGACACAGTCAACTATGGTTTGCTAAGCTTAGGGGTAGGTTAATAGACGGGATGGATAGGATGACAGCGTTCCTTCATGAGGTATTCCAAGATCTGTGGATACCAGAGACGGTCGCTTTTATTGCTTGTTAAGTCCGCCGTGGCTTGAATCGTAGTATCTGCAGTGGCGGTAGGAGCGGTGTCAGAGAACATGGCAATGTCAACACAGGAAATCAGGAGAGTGCTCAGGCAATGATCCTATTAGAAGCCTGGGAGGCACGAGACAGTCCATTCAAAACCTTGTACATACCAGGAGTCTCTTTAGATTCCTTCGCATTCCTAACATTACTACAGATACTTCAAGAAACTCTCGGCAGAAGTATTCAAGTTTGATAACCGTTTGATGATAAATAAGTCAAAGATCGTGCTCAAGACGAGACGCGACTTTGCAGAAGAGATCTTCGTTACTTTAATAGAGGGCGGTAGGAAGGGTCACCCAGGAGTCGAGTCTATCGCACCGACCCACTCAACATAGCCCTCTATTCTGCAGGCCGCGATCCAACACACCAAGGGCAGCTTCGCAACAAGGACTCAGTGGGTCTCGGGTATCGCAGCTGCCATGGTATCTGCGAGTATTGAATGGGTCCCTGGCTCTCATCGCCGGAGATTGACGCATCAACAGGTAGTACAACTCATCGGAACGGCTGCATCCGCAACTATCCTCGCGGCTCAACCCAACAGCCTCAAGAGACGGGCACTAGAGGCGGAGGCTTGTAGGTCGGTCGATTCAACTAGCGCCAAGCGGACAAAGATCCAACCACAAATCGATCTAGGTTATAGGATACCAATTAAGCAGATCCCAGATATTGTGGAAAGAGGCTTTAAGGAGATACGCCGGCTATTCGCGAAAAGGGACCAACTCGTTTTATCTCATTACTATGCAGCGTACTGCTATCTAACAGATTGTCTTGAGGATCCATTATATGATCTTATACTCATACTCACGCTAACTATCACAGCGTCGAGCGCAACCCCCGAGGTTCGGCCCAATACAAAGTGTTTCAACGTAACGACCAAGAGAAGGGACCCTGCTCTTCTAGCAGCCAACATAGTAACAAGAATGCTCTAGTTCCTACGGCCAGAGGCATTTCCATAAGACAAAGATCGTGATTCAGTGCTACGAGTATCTAAGATAACAAAGAAAATCGGTAAGTCATATCCACGATCCCGTCTAACGTTAATGAAATGGCATAACTGATAACCTGACCATTTATAACTGTAGAGCACAAAGGGGTAAATAACCGAATACTTCGAGAATTGGGTTAGATAAAGGTCAAGGGGAACCAGGATAGCCCACATAACTACGAGTCGCGTCTTACGCCTAAAGATAAGCTCTTCAAGCTCCGCAACAACCTAATATTTCTCATAAAGGAGCCAAGGAATTTTATTAGCTGTATATTCAAGAGTAATAATAAAGAATAGGTAGATAGATGCTCAGCTATCATCAGAGATAGATAATAAACATGACATAGCACGGCATATCCACCCAGAGAATGAGCGCCGCAAAAGCCAAAAAGGAACCAGAGGCTAGAATAAAAGTAAGGCTCCCTTCCAACCTCCTGCCACCTAATTTCCTATCGTCCTTTAGATCCCCTTTCTTACACACTACACAACTAATAGACAAATTATACATCCCTCACCAAGTCCCTCAACGCTTCCGCCATAGCAGGAACTAACAGCGGTAAGCGCACGCTTCCACCTTCATTTCTTCCTTCTCAGTCCCCAGAAGAAAGATCTAGAAGTAGGCGGCATCTTACGCCACCCAACACACAAAGTGAAGGATCGGCCATCAAGTGGTCTTCAAGCCCGCCACAATCGCTACTAAAGCGAGCAAACAAGAAATATAAGGAGTCCACATCAAGGGTTAAGGGTCGCGAAGATAATGGCCAAAACCTAGTCCCTACCGGCACACCGAGGCTATTTCAGTCAGAACCCATCCGCGCCAAACTCACCACAATAATAGAGTCTTTTCCATTTAAACAAGATCAGAGTACTTACACATCTCAACACCCCCTCATTTCTCGCATCCGCAGTCTAGTTCACGCTCAGAATATAGGATATCCCCTTTACGCTTTCTACAAATAGAGTCCGATTGTAGATACACATAAGCTCAAACGCTGTTCACATCGCGATAAAGCCAGCGAAGCGCGCCCTTGGCTTGAGATGTTTCAAAAGTATTAAGCGCGTGGTAGTAGACCGGGAGCTCAATATACCCATTATCGATTCCCAATCATACTATGTTTACAAACGGCGTATCGCGAGAAAATGGATTTGAAATATAGTAACGAAGTAAAGGCGCTAGAAAAGGAGAACATTTTATATAACGAAGTACAGTGCACCTAGGTCAAAACTATACAGCGATTCGTAACATCATATATCATATATCACGGAAGGGGGAATGACAGCGGTGTAAGCCAAGCTTGGCGGTACAGTGTTACACATAATAGGATAGCAAGATTGGGAGGGCTTAAGAGAAAACGGGCCAGAGCATATCCAAAGATGGTTAGAGGAGATAGATGAGATAAGAGGGTTACAATATCCACGGCTACTCAAATTGTTTTGGTTACTAGCCGAGAGTCCATCTAGCTATTAACCATAAGCTTTTCTATCGTCCAGGCAAGGTATTATCTAGATCGACATTACAATAGGGGAGAGAAACGAATAGGTTGGTTAATCTCTGCAACTGTCTTGTGCTCTAGCCTACGCTCAAACATCTTAACGTATATAGAGCTGTAGCTCAACAGGGGCTGCTTCCACTAGCCTCTCGCTTACTCACACTTCTTAGGGTTACTACAATATCGCCTTAAAAGAAGCATCACCAACACTGATATCCTGCTCAAGGACCTCTAATAGCGCATTCTAGTTAGCCATTTTCCACTTTATATCAAGGAAGAGCTGATAACTATGTTGTTTTATATCGGCCATACAGAATAGAATTTCTTCAGATAGTTATAATAGTAGTTAGTAGAGAAATAAGATAAGATCTAAGTACCCTACTTTATTTAACTGCTTATAGTAGATATGCAGAACCTTTAAAAGAGCCGAGAGAAAGCTGGCTCTAACGACATATTACATACGTGAAACAGTGTCTCGGAAGCTTGTATTACTCCGATTTGCATGGTTTCTGAGAATTGTTTATCCCTACCCGCCCTCAGGGCAGCCAATTCAATTGGCTACAGCATAAGACATATAATATTGTCATCATCTACCGTTAGCAGCCAAGTCTATCCCTCCCTCATAAACCCTCTTCACCGCTCTTCAAGCCATACCTCCGTCTACTGCAAACCCACCAATATATAACGATAATGGCGTCTGAAGCACCAGCTGCAGATATGTGTCAATATGCGAGGGCAAATGGTGACTATACAATCGAAAGCAAGCTTAGTGCAACAGTAATCTGTCCTAATTGCCATCTTAAGGAGTCAACGTTCCCGAAGCCCGACAATGCCAAACAGCCAGATCTAATCAGTGAAAAGGACATCTATATCGCTTTCAAAGGCTCGCCCTCATTATTAAAAATCGCAAGGAAACGCCTGAATGATCAGTTGATCAGAAAGGCTGCGAGAAAGCGAGAGAAAAGCCACCAGGTAGTCAAAGACCTGATTCGCAATTACAGCATTTCAAGTATAGTGGCCGCTATCAGGGTTTTACTAGACAATAATGTCTTCACATACACCGAATCAGCAAGCCGTCAATTTCCGACCCTCTTTCCAAAAGAGCAAATATTAAACTGTAAAGAAGGGCAAGAGCCAGCAGCTAGAGACTCGTCTACAAAGGATATCAAGCCGCTCAATAGTAAATGCAACCACCCAAACAAGACAGCTGATAGCTTTAGAGGTAAGCGTGTCTTCCTCAGCGTAGATAGGCATGCGATATACTAACCAATACATCACACTCCTTACAGGAAGTGGGTTACAAAATAGTCAACATAGCCAAACTCTCCAAGATTGCCGACTTCTTACCTCTCTTCCTATCAGGTCACGCCAAAGACTAATATCACAGCTCCAGCTAATACTAGAGCATGCGTGTTTCGCATTTAGACAACGAACAATGCAAAGAGATTTAGACGGCTAGGGCTAGACCTGCGCTGAGGCAGTTCCTTTACAGAGGTAGATAGACTTATTCAAGCATAACAGGACATTTAAAACTAAAAGCAGTACTAAAAAGCTCTCTACTCTACTTGGCTCGGTGGCAAGAATTCAAGACATAGCCATCCAACGACTCAGCGTTAACTTAGCCAGAGCTATAAGTTTATTATCAGCTGCGGAAGAGTTTGTCCAGCTTCTTAGGACTCCAATGTACCAGAGCGCCATCACACCACTCCAGCAGCAAATCAAGAGAGGGATCCTCACGGCAAACCGAAACAGTACCTCTATCGAAAAAGAAGCCAATAGGAAGTTTGCAGAGGTTAAGGCCGAGAGAGACAAGTTAAACCGCCAAGAGGAGGAAATTAAACGGTGTCAAAACAAGAACCTAAGCTACATCCAAGATTCTCTGGAGCATAACATATTTACAGCAATAGCACAAGCCAGAGAGGCTTTACCAGATATAGGGCTCGTAGATCACAGATAAATAGGTTAATAAGGGTCAGTCACAGGATATAAGAAGGCAGTTAGAGAGACGAATGCTATATTACTAAGAATAAAATAGACAATAAACCAAATGTATCAGAACCGTGCTACCTATATATTAAAAACAGCTAGCGCAACTCGACCGCATTCAGATTCTGCTCCATGCAAATCAGTAGTTAGATAATAAAGGAGCGCAGCTTTCCCAATTAACACCTCAATCCTAATAGCACATAACTAAATGTCTCGGGATATACAAGTTATTCCGTATTGCAGGTGTCTTTCGGCCTATTGGCTACAGAATAACCATATAAGGTCACTTCCTGCCGCCAAAGTCCCCTCTCTGGCTTTTTTCTCCTCTCTTTCTCCTCCTCTTTTTCTTCTAGCCGTATTCCCATTAACTTTCAACATCAAAGGAAACCTCATCTACTAAGCATTCCCCACTGTAAGCATAAGACTACCGGACAATAGACAAGAGTACTGCCAGTGCTCTCCCAAAAAATATACCAGGGAAGGCAAATACAACTCTAGAGAGTCAATACTCTACAGAGAATGCATACTGCCATTTAAGCCAGTAAATACAACCCCAGAAGAACATACCATAGCCAATACATCTGCTTTACCAAGCGAGATAGTGGTTTATAGTGCACTCAGCCGTTATAGGAAGAAATTCAAGAAAGCTAGTGCTGAACTTTTAGCTAGCGAAGGGATCGAGCGGTTTATCAGCAGTAAGAAACACCTGTTAGGTATCAAAGAAGTCGTCAATAAATACGGCGCAAGCGCTATATGTATTGTAGCAAGGATATTAATACAAAAAAAGGTATTTGAGCTCCCAATTAGGGAAAGACACTGCCGTTTTCCAGAACTGTTCCCCAAGCTTCCCCTTCCCATAGGAGACAATCTTTCGAACCACAATACTAAGGAATCAGGTTTAGAGGATATATCGGGAGGGCCGTGCCGCATTAAGGCAGACCAAGAACATTCAGATAAGCCTATAGAGAAGGTAAGCAATCAAGATAAAGGTATGCATCACATCATATTCAACCGTGCTAAACTTAAACTAATTACATGCGACTGCATTTAAGGCGGCATAGGTTTGCAAAGCTGAAAGTCTAGCACAAAGGCCCTTCCTATCCAGTACCTCTAGAAGCTAAAGTGCAACACCAATTAATAGTAAAGTTACAGCAAGTGATAGAGCACACATGCTATAAGTTTGCCCAACAAGAAATACAGAAAACCCTAGAAGACCAAAAATAGGATCACCCTAAGGCAGTAGAACTGGATCAGTAGATGAATATACTAATCGGACATAACGGCTTTAACACAAACAAAAGCACAGAAGAGCTTAAAGCGCTTTTCTTATCGGGAATAGAGATCAGAGACGTAGCTATTAAGCGCATAACTGTCAATTCTAAGAGGACCAGGGTATTTCTAAAGAACGCAGAGGATATCTTAAAAGTTCTCAAGGCTAGAGATTACCTCCGTATGGTTAAGAAGCTTCGGAGTGAAATCAACAAGTCTTTAGGAGAACTTAGTTTAACCACTATACTTAAGCGGGCCAGGGTAAAGAGGGAGCTAGCTGAGATAGCTGCGGAATCAAAGAAGCTCCAGCAGCGCAGGGAGAGGGTAGAGACAGCAATCGTGCCCTAGATAAAACAGTGCCAGGAAGTAGCAGGGTCTAGAGTTCTGGAAGCGATTTATGCAGCAGATATAGTTGCAGAAGTTTACGATTACTGTAGTTAGATAGTAAACCAAATCGATAGGTGCAAATTCTAGCTATATTATCTTCAGTATATAAAAGAAAAATAGTGTTTTTTATTGCATTATAAGCTATTAATACAGAGATCTGGAAAGATATCAGGCTTTAGACGCAATTATATAAAAATATATAAAAATCCAAATCTAAGCATAGTGTTCTAGCTTAAATAAACACTGAAACCCCCACTCTCCGCATATTCTCAGTCTACAGAAAGCCTCTACCAAATCCATAGAATGGCCTAGGATTAGGAGTAGACAGAGGCTCATTTATATACATCAAGATATCGAAAGCCAGTTCATACACCTCCCGCAGAAAATCCTTAACGTAGTCCTCACGCAGCAGCTCCCTATACTCATAGAACGTCTTCACAATAGCTCTACACATATCCAAGACAGTAGATAGGGTAGCAGTATATACTTCCCGTACCGCATCCAACAGACAATTAGATCTCCACTGCAACCAAGCTGCTTCCTAGAATTTCTCTATAGACAAGTCTCTGAGACAGGGGATATCATAGATATGTGCAAGCGTAAATACCTTATAGTAAAGGATCAATAGCGCATCATCAGGGTTAGTTACATCATCTGCGTCCAGTGAAACGTCAGTTTTATCCTCCTGTGGCCCATCGTGGCCGAGTGTATATTTAGACATAAGAGACCTAGGATTATAGTCCCATAAATAGAAGAACTGCACCATACAATCTACTGCCTAGAGATCAGCATCTCCAAAGTTAAATAAAGCCTTACCAGCGTTAAATTCACAAGACTTTTTTATAACTAGCGACCAGGAGCACACAATCACACAGTGTGCTTCATATAGTTTGTCAATTAATACAAGCTCGATATCTAAATACTCGCCAGTATCAAAGATCCTAAAGAAATAGTTAGAAGCATATCTTTATTAAAACTGCCAGCCCTAAGAACTTACTTACATCTCCATACTTTCTGTTCTTCCATAATAGAGAGGTTTCAGTCAGGCACAGAAACTAGCTAAGGTACCTGCTCAGTGTGTTTCTACACTACAGGCGATAGAAAGAGCTCTAGGTAGACAGATCGGGCTTTAACTATCGATTCAAATATACCTTTGTTGAGTAGATATCGCAGGATCTAAATGATATCCTCCTCAGAGAAGTAAGAAACAGCCAAGCAATAACGTTAAATAACTGCTTTAACCGCTTTAGACTTCTCTAAGTTACTAAAGATATTCGTAAAGAGGAGCAGACAATTATACAATTAGCCCTGGAGTGCTGCAGATAGAGAGGCTACGGCAATTGCGTTACACAATACTCCGCGGGTCGGTATATCAATATAAGCTGACTTGACAGACGAGTCAATAATCAATAGGTACGCTGTTTGCTTAATACTAAAAAATATGAAGTTAATTAGACAAACGCGCAAATTGTATTAGCATGCAGAGCCCGATTTAAGAGTTAAGCGCCCAGGCATCCATACAGCATATATCACAGCTGAGATATCGTGCTGCAGGGTACGTATAGACCAATATCTCTCAACCCCCGCTTCTGAATCATCAAGTAATAGCAACATCTATCTTTCTAAAGTATTATAACGCCCTAATCGGAGATCATCACCGGAACATTATAACCACTCCTTCAACTGAATTAAAGTATTGTTCTAAGTGTGACATCTATGGCAACATCACACTCTCTCAGGATGCCCAGTCTAGGGAGGCAATATGCAGTCGTTGTTGTGTATATGAACAGCCCATCGGCAGACAGGCGGGGAATATCAACGAAGCCGCTATAGCTACATCAGGAAGTGTGCCTAAGAACCAAGACATTTATATAGCATTCAAGGACAGCGCTTTACTAAGGAAAAGCGTCAAAACTAGGCAGAAGAGGAGTAATACCGTCGTCAATAACCGACGTGACAGAGCAGGTGTCCAAATAGTAATCAAGAAGTATAGTATAGAAAGTTTAAAGGCCAGGGTCAAACAGCTGGCAAGCGATAGAGTATTTGCAAATACTTCTACCGCACAGCGTATGTTTCCTGACCTTAGCAGCGATATTCCTGCAGCCAAGGCTATAGGTAAGGCGGTAGCAGAAAATAAGATTATTAGAGCGGTCAACCCAGACAAGTTAATTCTTGAGCCTTCTGGAGACACAGAGGCCCCGATAGGAGAAGCTATTCTAACAGAAGGGGCCCTAAGCAATACAGTAAATCATATGTAGTTTCAAAGTTTATAGGACAAAGCTAGATAACATTAAAGAATACCAGCTAACATCATATAGTTCCGGAGAGCGATAGACAACCAAGGCTAGAGCGACAAGCGCCAGACAATAGAACTAAAGCCCGTCTATCACTCAGAAGCCAGCACGAGCTTATAGTTAATCTGCAGAAGTATCTTAAACGAGCTTATTATAATTATACGCGCAAACACATAAAAGATGTTCTGGAGGAGCAATGCTAGGACTGCACTGAGGCCGCACAGCTAAGTGACTAGATAGAGCAATTCCTCAATCGAAGGCTTGCTTTCATTACAGATGCCACTAATAAAGAACTCAAGAAATTATTTAAGTCAGGGATCAAGATTCGCAACACTACTATCCGTCGTCGTAACATAGAGTCAAGTGAAATAACAGAGCTACTTAGCGACGCAGAGAGGCTTCTAGATGTTTTACAGGTCAACCAGTACCGGGGCCTCGTCAGAAGCCTAAGGCTCAAAGTAGAAAAGGCATACGACAAACTAAGCCAAGAAAAGTCACAGTTACAAGCCCACCTAAAGAAAAAGCTAGCGTATATTAAGACCGAAGAAGCCAAACTGCATGATAGGAAGAGGGCGATCCTAGTTAAAAACGATAACAGCATAAAGGAAAGCCAGGATGTGGCTGGGTCAGCAGTTCGAGATGCTCTGGATATAGCAGAGGTGACATTCAAAACAGAGATAGAGTTAGATACTAAGCATCGATGGACACTGATACAGCGGGCTTATGCTTCCAAGGCGGAGACCGATATTTAGGGATAAGTTAAGTAAGGACTACAAAGGCCCTATAGCTATAGCGATGATACTAGAGATAATTCCTACTATAAGCTAGAAATATTACTTTAACCGCATTTCCTGCCAGTACATAAACAAGTCAAATGTTAAGGGGTATACCTCCTAGAGAATATCTATTACTCGTTCCTGCTTTAGTAAACCTAGATGTATATAGAAGAATTGGACAATTATGTCTCATAGCCCCCTGTCTTCCTGTATTATCGACACATATGCCTCTTCAACACCGTCCAGGAATCGATCTAGATGGAAGTGGTCTTCAATAGTCCTATTAAACTTCTCGAGCGCCGTCGCTTTCAAGGCAGGTATGTCATAGAGTTCAGCCAATGCGTACACCCGGGCGTAGAGTATGGGGTAGGTAGCATCAACGACATCATGCTCAGGTAACACTGATACCTCATTTTCGATATCACTAGACCCAGGGTGCTTTGCTACATCATGATCGCCATTATTGGCCTGGTAATTCTATCTATAGAAATACTAAATAAGGCAATCTATTGCTTGCAGATTATCACTTCCAAAGTCAAAGTAATATTTTATTGTCGTTTTTCTCGGATAGCCCTCAATAGCATCTTAAATCTGACATTTTTTGGCTATAACAGGGGATTGTGGGCAAACAATTGGGCGGTACGCGAAGTAGCATTTGCCCTAGGCGACCAAGGTAAGGTCAGAATACTCATCTTTATCAAAGGAACTAGAAGTAAATCGATTAGTTTTCTAGCAATACATAAGCTAGAATATAAAAGGGCAAGGTAGGAATACTTATACAACCATATCCAGCGGGATTTTGTGAGAGGGAGCTAACGCTCTGTTAATGGTTTCGTAGGACTATGCAGACTGGCAATCATAAGGTCGTCGAGATCCATGAATTCGCGTGCAACAGCAGCGGCAGAACGGAAAACGCCCCTGGATATAAGATAAGATAAAATCCCAACCAGTTTGGCTTCCGGAAAGCCCGCGACATCGATATGGTATTCTCGAACAATAAAGCGGATCGATTTCATCGTGATATTCTGCAGGTTTGCAGGCTATTTAAAAACCTGCCTGCAGTAATCGTTCATATATACGACTTTTCTATCATCCGCAGAATAGTCCATGGTTGCGTTAATTAGTAGGTAAGATAAATATGTATTTCACACAGGTCGTGCTAGGTTAACAGGAGTGGCAGAAGGTATGACCCTTTTACTACCTTCACGGCATTGAGCTATAACACAGGTAGCTCAAATTAGAGAGCCTAGGCAATAAGGCAGCCATACATAGTTAGTATAAGCAAATGTCTCTCCACCCCCGCACTCCGACAACCAAGAAGGACAGCTTTTATCTCATTAGAGACCTTCTAGTTTAAGCAATTAAACTGTCTACCACTCAAGCTTATGCCTCAGAATGTCGCTATATATTGACAAGAATAACGCCATGGTCGCCTCCCATAAGTTACGTATTCCCTACTACAGTTGCGACACTCCGGAAGTAGAACCCCTAAGGTGTGGCTCAACTCTATATTGCATTCTATACGACTGCCATTATCCAGATAAAGACACCATCTACCAGGCACTCAGAAATCTGAAGTCGGTTAGCGTATTAGGCAGAAAACGGTTCAAGAAAAGCAAGTTCCGCATTCAGACGATTGACACAGTCATAGCAGAAGCTCAGGACCATCCAATCACCAAGCTACTGATAGATCATTATGGCAAGCATGTATTCAGAGTTGTTGTTAAGAGACTATGGATAAAAGAAAGATTTGGCTCAGGTTATACTGCACAGAATTTAGATTTAGAAATCCCAGCCCCTAACGCCGAAACAGAATATACAAGTGAGAAGCCTGCAGAAGACACGCCAGAAAAGTCAGACTAGGAGGTTTTAGTGTCAGCAGATGTTCCAGAAAAAGCCTCGCCTTATATTCTTAAAGAAGAAGGGCCTATAGAGGAGGGGCCCATAGAAGAAGCGACTATAAAAGAAGCGCCTGCAGAGTACAAAAGTTCTCCAGAAAATAAGCTACCTAATGCCAAGGTATATCCGGTAGAGAAGCACGATAAAGATATACCGGCTAAGGCCAGCCCTATAGAAGGTATATAGCCCAGATCCATACTCGTCAGTGCATTATATACTCACTTTACCCTACATAGCAGAGAAAGATAATTACATACAAGAACAGAAGGCAATTTACCTACCCTTTAGTAGCCAACACAGGACTATAGCCGTTTTACAGGAAGTCCTTAAGGGAGCATATTTTGCTTATAGACAGGGAAAGCTATCAGAACTATTACGCAAGCATAGCTAGAATTGCGTCAAGGCAGTATCGCTTCATACCTAGATAAGTCATCTCGCTAGTATACAGTACATTTCCGACACAGTACATAGTGAAGATCTGTAGGAATCGGTAGCTAGTATCCAAGATACCGCCGTCAACCATACGCCCATCAATTCGAATATACTAAGGAAGTTTCTAGATAATACGGTAAAGCTAACTGAGATTTTAGAGATAAAAAATCACAGTAATATCGTCAGAGCGATTCAAGTCGATATCGGAAAGACAATTGAGGGCTTAAGCCGTAGGGAACAAGAAGCAGAAGATCAGCAGGAGAAGAAGCTAAAGCTGATTGCCGAGGAGCGAAGGAGGCTAGCCAAGCGGGAGGCAGATACTCAGAAGGACCAGGAAAAAAACAAGAGGGAGTGCCAGAAGTCAGCCAAGTTGGAGGTCAATGCACTATTAGAGGAAGCAAAGAAATCGCTTAAGACAACAACATTTTTTTCCCAGCTAGCAATATAGAGCTGGTTTTATCGAACAAAAAGAAAATCACGGAAGTTAGTTAAATAAAGGGAAGAAGCTTGTAATTATAATATATAAAAAATATAAAAAATACAAAAATTAAAGACTAATAAATTCTTTTATATCAAGACAAGAGTATAATGCTATATACTTAGGTATATATTAAGTGAGATGCAAATTAGGACGATCACTATTTCCTTACTAAAGCAGTTTAGTTATGTGGTGGTTATAGGAAACAAAGTATTAACTCAAACAATAGGGTAGCCAGGCTAGAGTTAGTCCTCCACAAGGGCTATCAGCATAGGTAAGGAGTTTTAAGTTCAGGGAGGGTTACAGCGATAATAGGGGCAATACAAGGGTCACAAAAGGGCATAAAAGCAGAGCGGCCTGCAATAGTGCCTATAACGAGAAGCGACAGCAACGCGCGACTAGCAACGATCTAGGAACGCATAAAGCACCAAAGGAAATACTAGAAAGGACAAAATAAGGAAAAGCAGCATTAACTTAAGGAGATTGCAAGTGTTAAAGAGAGTTTTTATAAAAGGGATTAATATAATCATAATCATGACTATATGACTATTATTGTCATTATTTAGCTGTAACCCTAACCCTAACTCTAAAGCAAAAGGGCAAGTTTTTGTTTTATCGGGGAAGGTAAGAGGGTAGCAGGTGTTTAAGAGGGTTAGGCAAAGGACAACAAGGGACTGGGTGGGTGTTGTACTAAGGGTGAGGCAGAAGCTAGAGCACGAGTTAAGGGGAACCTTTCACCCTAGGTATACCCCTAACCCTAACCCCATACTGGATTAGGGTTAAGGGGTAAGGGTAAA